>JAKOGI010001274.1:132500-269458 GCA_029747015.1 Carnegiea gigantea | reverse complement strand
CATGACTAATAAGTGGAATTATAGGTAAGAGGAAAAAAGGCAGCTACTCCAAGTATACTAACAAAAGGATCCTAAATTTTTACTAACATGATGTGGCATAATTATATGAAAAATTATTACTAAAAAAATGGGGGGTCTTTATAATAAAAATTAAAATAAACCAATCATTGCATGTTGGTATAGTTTTAGCATACTTTCTATTAGTAAGAACATAGTTTTGCACAATAAGTATATAACATTCAGAAGTTGTATGGGGTGAACCATGTTGAAACACTTTTAATTTTTATTGCAAACTGTTAACCGGGACTATTTAGTTAAGCCCAACAGCCACTTAGTGTTGCCTAGGGCAACAACCCTAGTTGCCCCATAACTTATAAAATGGAGTTTTGGGGGTCAGCCACAGAATATACAAGCATAAGACTCAAAAATCTCTCACGCTCTCCTCCGCTCCCCTCACAGCTGCCTACCATCATTGCTAGGCTTTCGGATTTAGGACGTGGGCACTCCTAAGGCGACTCTAGTAGCCGTTACTCATCACTACATACGTGGACTACTCCTGACAGTTATTTCCGCATCCAGGTCAGTCCTATTTGTCTAACAGTGGTATCAGAGTCAGGTTGATCGGATTAGTCCCGTTATAAAGAACTGAATGAACTGAATAACAAGCATGCTTAGTTTTGAAAACATGATATATGATTAGGTGTTTAATATTCGTAATTATGCAAGTTAATACCTAATAGCATGCCTCTGTGACTCGAACTAGCCAAAGATTAGAATTTTTAGTCGTGATCAATTATGAAAATATATAATCAGAGTGCCACTAAATTCATACACGCTACGTGATTATGTGTTAATCTGCTCATGCCCTGACTAGTATACGTGAAACATGATCAGTTGTTATGCGACTAAAACATGCCTCTGTGACTTTAATGTCTTCAATTCATAAAGATTGGAAATTTAGTTAGGAGTACTGATGAACGAACATGGCCATATTGTTAGTTAAAATTCATGCTCAACATGTTTATACGTTGCAAGCATGATCCTTTATACATTTTATGGGATTATATATTAATCCTGCCCAGATTAATATGTGAAAAATATGATAATTAGTTGATAATTGTTATTATGCATCAAAATCATGATTCTTAGTGCAATTATGATGAGTCGAATTCATGAATGCATGATTTATATGTGATTGTTTTGTTAAAAACTAGATCTGAAAACCCTAATCCAAGAATTCATGATATGTTCTGATTCATCGAATGTTCAATTTAAAATCAGATAAATACCAGACCCAAACCCAAAACCCTAATCCTTCTATTCCTGAATCCCGACCTCGGCCCAGATTGAAAGAAAAAAGAAGGTGTAGAACACGGACATAAGGGAATCGAGCCATACCCATCAAACGACACCGTAGAGGGGTGGCGCGTGACCGTCACGCACCTCCGACGAAGGTCATTTCATGATCTTTTTCCTCCCAAAATCCCTCATCATTGCTAATCTACGCAGGCAGAGAAAGAAAACCAGAAGAAATGCCATCGTTCGAAGCGCGTGCATCCATGTGCCACCGCCTAAATGGCACGTTGGGCGCATGGGTCGCTTCCTCAGACTCAGTTTCGGCCGATCTACACCGTGGTACCCTTGGTTCTCATCAGACTAGCGTAGGCTAAGAGCTTTTTTGTGTGGCAGTGTGGTGGTGGTTCATCACTTGGGGTTTTTTTTTTTCCTTCGAGGTACGGTGGCCATGTAGAACCACCATTGAAGACAGCTGCCGAAGGGAAAAGTGACAGAGCTCAGTGCTCCAATTTTAGGGCCATGGCTACCTGAGAATAAAGGGAGAGACCGAAAACAGGATGGAGAGACAGAGAGGAGAAAGAAAGTTCAGACTAGGGTTAGGATTAGGGGGGTAAGTAAGTACACTCACATATAAAAGGGGCGCCCCCGGTTTTGTGGGCTGACCCTATCAAAAGAAAAGAAAAGGGTTCCCTTTTTTGGGGTCATTGTGGGCCGGTTTTGTGTGGCCCAATTTTGTCTTAATTCGGACTTTTTCTTATTTGAGTCGATTTTTGTTGCTGTTTTAATTTGGGCCGACGAATGCTTGTTCCTATTATCATATAAATTCATCCTACATGTTGAAAACGTCCATGGGTTGGTCACATGTTTATGTTTGATGAATTACATTCTCTCTGTTTTTAATTTTATTTCATATACTTATTGTTAATAGTATGATATTTTTGAAGTTGATTATATAACTTTGTGTAATGTATATTTTAAAACAAAATGAAGCTATGTCAAATGAATTAGTTTCATAAAAATTATGTAAATATATATTTACATGATTAAAAGTGGATATCATCGAGATAGTCACTGAATTAAAAAAATGTTAATTAGTTTAACAAAATCTTTAAGGAAATCCTATGAAGTTAAGTTAATAATTAAATTAAAGAAGCTCCAAAGTTCATATCTATACGTGATGGTTATGAGCTTAGCGAAATTTTCGAACGTATATAATAAATGATGGCGTCTTCTAGATAATTTAATTATTAAACAATTTGTCTAACAAATAAAATATACTTTCAGATATGGCAGCTAGAAATATGATAGGTTGTATGCAATCTGATGATAAATTGGATGGTTCAAACTATGACGTCTGGCATCTGAAAGTCCTGTTCTATTTAAATAATGATGACATGCTGGATCTCTTGACCTCCTCTACGACTGCTCCGGCTGAAAAGGATGGACAATGTAGGGATATTACTACAACTGAGCAGTACAAAGAAAACCTAAAGGCGTACTAAGCATGGTTCAAATGCGATCGTCGTGCATGCTATACTATGCTGTCTTGCATGCAGGACGATCTCTTGGGTGAGTTTGAACGCTTCCACACTGCTAAGGACATGTGGATGCAGCTTAAGGTTAGGTTCGAGCAGACCTCTGCTACAAGGCTGCGTACCTTACAGCTAAAATGGATGTAGTATGCTATTGACTCCAGTCATAGTATCTCCAAACACCTTCAAACTATGAGTGCTATGGTTCGAGACCTTAAGGCTATACGACAAGTGGTTTCTAAGGAAGAACAAGTTCTAAATGTGATTAGAGCTCTTCCCAATGACAATGAACATTGGAAGAGTTTTAAATTATTCACGACACACAGTGAGCATATCAAGACCTTCGAGGCAATATCCAAACACCCCGAAATGGAGGAAGAGTATTTAAAATTATATGTGCCTCCTAGTGTGGCATTCGTTGCCAAAGGATCGGGGCCCAAGGGCAGGAAACCTTACTATGTTAAGAAACCTAAGAAGGGCCCCGTCCTCCTCAGAACTCTCGCTCCAATGGTGGTATTGCAAGAAGCATAAGGCTAAGAGCAACGGAGATAAGGATATGGCACATGTGAAGTGCTACAACTATGGAAAGAGGGGCCATTTTGCTCGTGATTGTCCTGAGCCAGCTAAGGTACCTCTTTCCACTAAAACTCCTAAATTATATGTTTGTCCCCATGCATTCGTTGCTAACTCTCTTTCTCAATGGATTGTAGACACGAGGGTAACAAAGCACATAGTTCAGGATAGGACTGGATTCGTGGAGATCCATCGCTACCCAGTGGGTTCACGGACTGTCGTACTGGGGAACGGCAGTGAAGAAGATGTCCTTGGAGTAGGAACATACCAGTTTAAACTCCGTGAAGGAAACAAACTACTTCTTCATGACTCCCTTTATGCACTTGGGATGCGATGCTCCTTAGTTTCTTATATTTCTTTAGTAAGATTAGGTTTTACTTTTGGTTGTCGTCCAGATGGTTTAGATTTGTTCTACAATGGTAATTTGTTTGGCCCAGCAACTTTGAAAGGAGATTTCATTGTTTTGGATTTGGATGATAATTATAATAATATATCCTCTACTTTTGTTTCATATTTTGACTCCAATTCTGAATCTGTCAAGTGGCATGCTAGACTTGCCCATGTGGGTTAAGATAGGATAAATAGGCTAGCTAAAGAAGGTCTCCTAGACGGACTCACTAGGGTTAAGTTGCCTAGGCGTGAGTCATGTCTAACTGACAAGGCAATAATGAAGCCTTTTGGTAAGGCCTTGAGAGCATCTACTCCCTTAGAATTAATCCAATCAGACATATGCAGACCCATAAATGTTAATGCACGACATGGGGCTATCTATTTCATTACTCTCATAGACAATTATTCACGATATGGGTATATGTACCTACTATCTCATCTCTACGAGGCACTCGATGTGTTCAAATGCTTTGTAGCAGAATTAGAGACTCAATTGAAATGTAGGGTTAAGATCCTTCGAACTGATCAAGGTCGTGAATACCTCTCTGATATGTTCAAGGAGTTCTGTGAGGAAAAAGGTATACAAAGACAGCTAATGATTCCACGCACTCCACAATATAACAGCGTTGCGGAATGCAAGAAGTACATTGCTTGATGTGGTCAGGACAATGATGGAACATGCTAATCTCCCAATCAGTTTTTGGGGGGATGCACTGCTTACAGCAACCTGCATCCTTAACCGTATGCTGAGCAACAGTGTATCTACCACACCATATGAGTTATGGTTTGATAAGAAGCCATCCTTGAACCATTTACGCCCATGGGGTTCGGCAGGCTATGTGCATAAATCGACCCACAAACATGGAAAACATGGGCTAAGAGCCACCAAAATGGTATTCATTAGGTATCCCGCGTAATCTAAAGGATATGTGATGTGCGAGGAACACCCAAATGGTGGCATGACAGAAATAGATTCCGCAATGTCGATTTTCTTGATGATGAGTTCCCGACCATTTGTGAAGTCAAGAAAGATGCAGAACTGTTTGAGTTACAGCAAAATATCCAATCATCATTTGGTGAGGGGGAGAATTTCGATTCTAACCAAGTCACCGAAGATGGTATGCCTCTTCTATCTGAAGGAAATAGGGGACATTTATATGCCCAAGAGAATGAGATTCTTCCTTAATCTCCTATACATGAGGAAAGTCAACCTACGAATGAGATTCGTCCTCAATCTCCAGTTTCTGAATATGCAGTTAGTCCATATGTTTAGGATCCCACGTCCCAGAGAGATAGTGGGAGCAACTCCACACATGCTTAGAATCCCATACCTCTCAGAGAAAGGGGGAGGGATGCCTCACCCAGGCAGACAAACAATGAAGGCCCCATGCTTTGAATGAGTGAGCGTGGAGGAATTCCTTGACGATATTCCAAATCGAAGAGAAAATATTCCTATGTACTCCCTTGGTAGTTGAGGAGCCTATCTCTTATCAAGAGATAATTGACTCATCAAATCACAAAGAGTGGATGGATATCATGAGGGATGAGATGAATTTGATGGCAAGAAACAAGGTTTGGGAACTTGTTGATCCTTCACCCTAGCGTAAGTCTATTGGAAACAAGTGGGTTTTCAACATAAAACGCCGGGCAGATGGTTCGATCGATAAGTTCAAAGCCCGTTTACTGCCAAAAGGGTTTACACAAATTAAGGGTATAGACTATAAAGAGACGTTTTCTCCTGTGATGAGATTTGCCTCTATTCACCTACTCCTAGCCATGGTCGCCATTTGGAGTTAGAGTTATTCACATGGATGTAAAGACTGCTTTCCTTAATGGTAACCTTCAGGAAGAGATCTATATGGACCAACCCATTGGTTTTGTATCAAATGGACCAGCCCATTGGTTTTGTATCAAATGGATAATAGGCCAAGGTGTGTCATCTTAAAAGATCCATATACGGTCTTCAGCAGTCTTCCAGATCTTGGTACTTAAGATTCCATAAAGCTATAACTTCGTTTGACTTATTCATGATTTCGGAGGACCACTGTGAGTATGTCAAAAGGTCAACCGGGGGATTATGTTCCTTACCCTATACGTTGACGACATACTACTGGTTGGGAACAACTTGGAGATGATCGAAGGCACTACGAAGTGGTTGTCCTCCGTTTTTGAGATAAATGACATAGATTAAGCCAGGTATGTCCTAGGCATGGAAATAATAAGGAATCGTCCTAAGAAACTTTTAGGTATGAGCCAGAAAGTATATATCAAGAAAGTCTTAGAACGATTCCGTATGCATTATTCCAAACCCGTAGACACTCCAGTCAAGAAGGGTTTAACCTTGAATCTCGACCAATGCCCAAAAACAGGTAAAGAAAAGGAGGCCATGAGCAATATCCCTTATGTTAGTGCCGTAGGAAGCTTAATGTATGCCATGTTATATACACAGCCGGACATTTGCTTTGCGGTTAGTTTGGTGAGTCGTTACCAAAGCAACCCAGGACAAGCTCATTGCAAGCCGTCAAGAGAATCATGCACTACCTTCATGGTGTAACCGACTTGGTCCTATACTATCAAGGCATGGACCTCAAGTTGAGAGGATATTCAGATGCCGACTAGGGTGATAACCCGGATGAGTCCAGGTCAACCTCGAGGTATGTCTTCACCCTGGGTGGGGGAGCCATATCATGGTGCAGTAAGAAGTAAGTCTGCATAGCTCTGTTGACTATGGAGATAGAGTACGTAGCATGTAGCCTAGCCACACAGGAGGCAATGTGGCTCAAGAGTTCCCTCTAGGATCTTAACCTCACTGCCAGAGTTGATGATCCTGCAGAGATGTTAGGTGATATCACAGCCGCCATCCAGTTCGCTAAAGATCGGAAGTTCCATCGGAAGACCAAGCACATCAAGAGGCATTATCACTTCGTGCGAGATGCCATAAAGACAAAGGAGGTTGCCATCAAGTATATACATGTTAGGTGATAAATTATCGCATTTTACCTGCCTTTTTGCACGATTTTAGCTCGTGTAATAATCTAATCCTTAGGATTTTTCTTGTTTTATTAAGTAATCATTAGGATTTTTACTTGTTTTATTTACTTTTGTAGGTAATAAGTTCAATCGGGCAAGTGCCACAAAAAGGAGAGAAAAAGGGTCAAAAACGAACGAAAAAGTGCGCGCGGCAAAAAAACGGCATGGCCATGCTACCACTGCCAGAGAAGTGGCACGGGTGCCACCTATCCAGTTGGCACGGCCGTGCCACCTATCCAGTTTCGGCCAGTTTCGACTTCTATTTAAGGGGCTTGCTTTGTGATTTTTATGGGGGTCGCTCGGGGGTTCTTCCAGGCAATTTTTAGGGTAGTTTAGTTTAGGTTTTAGCGAATAAAAACTCCATTGAGGGAGATTAGTTTAGGATTGAAGATTGTATTCTTGGATTCAACCTTTGGATTTCAAGTTCCTTCATCAATTCAAGATTAAGTTTTCTCCTCTTTTATCTCTCTAGTTTTTATGTTTTTGTTATTTATGTTTTATTGATTTTAATTCTTGTATTTACTTTGTTTAGTTTATATGTTTAGTTTTTGTTGTTAATTTATGTTATTTACTTGTTTAAATTCGTTTTATTTCATTTCCTTCGCTTTGCTCTTCAAGTTCTTGTTCTTGTTGGTTAGTTTAGATTTCGATGTGCTTTTGATGTTTGGTTGGTAGATTATGTTGGCTTGGGTTGTGATTAGCCTCTTGATGGCTAATTAATCTTGTACTAGGCCTAACCATACCCAATCTGTGCCTAGAACTTAGAGTTTTCCTTCACGCCCGCCAAGTGTTCGATGAAATGCTTGAGAGAGCTTTCATCCATATTTTTGGGCGATTGACTTATGCTGAGAGGTAAGGTCAATTTGCTAGTGTGGAAGAGGGAATGGCCGAGTTCGGGACACGAAAGTAGTATCCGAATCGAGTTAGGTCCGGGGTTGCTAGTTTTGTGGTCTAATTCGACTAACCCCACGAAAGTAGGTGGTTACACGAATTAGACTAGCTCATGACCCTTGAGAGAGGGCTTGGGCGGTCTTTGATGGTGCAACCGACCATCTCTTGTTCATAGTGTGGTTCGGGTAAGTTAGGACTCGTCTTGGTTAGTTGGTTCATCTATTGGTAAAATCACAACTCCAAGTCACTTGTTTCTGTGTTTATAGCGTAGTTTAGCTCCCCACTCCTTCACCCTTCGATCCTGCCTAGCTCGAGACGCTTTAGCTAGCCCTGGTAGTTGGAAACACAATTCCCTGCGGACGACACCCCAAGTACTCAACGATACACCTTGCACTTGGGGTTTATAAATATTAAAACTTTTTATGCAACAATACTCACTAACAAGATGATCGCCGATCCATTAACTAAACCAATTCCTAGAGATGCTTTTAAAGCACATTTGTTGATTCTAGGACTTCGTAGAGTTTAGTTTTGGATAGAATCTTGTTATGTATGATAGATACATTCTTCTTGTAATGAGCATTTATGAAATAAAGATTGAAGGTTCTCTTTTTAAATGTTTTGTGATTTATTTGTTAGACATGTTAAAATGTCACAGGTTTCTGATTAGCATAGTCACACAGGAAATTGCCCTGACGCTTGAGTAGTGGATAGGATGAGACACAATCATATTAGTACTAGGTGTGCAATATTGATTACTCATACTGGAAGTATATGAATGAGAAATAGTCGCCTTCGTAAGTCTAAGATGGGACTCGAGGGGGTTGAATATGATACATGATTTCATATTAAAGACTTAAAAGTCGAATCTTGAGTGTCAAGATTAGCATTTAGTATGTTAATCTAATGGCTCAGGTTAAATTTTTTGGGTAAAAATCTAGACTAGCGATTCGTATGATATATTGAGTGACGATCCCAAGTAAGTGGGAGCTATGTCATGACACACATCACATACTGTGTGTGCTTAAAAGACGACCATATACGAAGTGGCAATTGACCTCCCTATCTCTTGTCACTGTGTAACCCTGTGGGCGATGACCCTTTGACTTAAAGCTATGATACGAAGTCAGGGCTTGATGTTGCTACTTTAATATGTTTCTCAAGAATCACGATGTATACGGTTCAGTGAGAACATGTTAGGGAAGCAATTAAGCTAAGATGCAATATCATGAGTGTTTAAGGAAAAGTCTATCGGTCATCACCAATATCAGCTCGGGCGATTATATTGAGTATATAGTCATATGATATATCATAGCATGAGGGATTGGAAATGCCACTGGTGATGTTTAGGATGGCTTGAGATATTGTATTTCGTGAAAGTATTATGTTAGTTAGATGATAACCTAATATAGCACTACTTGTTACTTTTCGATCGCACGTTCTATTCCCAGTATGAAGCATGAGGAGTTGTGATTCGTGGAGAGCATGCGTTTGTAGCCTTCATGGCCGAGTAGGAGCTGTTACCCTGGCCTATTTAGTTAGGCCCGTTGGCTACTTAGTGTTGTGTACGGCAACGACCCTAGCTGCCCCTATAACCTATAAAAGGGGGTTTTGGGGGTTAGCCACAGAATATACAAGCATAAGACTCAAAAATCTCTCACACTCTCCTCCCCTCTCCTCACGGCTGCCTACCATCATTGCTAGGCTTTCGGGTTTAGGATGTGGGTACTCCTAAGGCGACTCTGGGAGCCGCCACTCATCACTACACACGTGGACTACTCCCGACAGTTATTTTTACATCCAGATCAGTCCTATTTGTCTAACACAAACTTTATTCATCAATTATAGGGCTTGGAAGACTAATTAAGTCTTCTAAGATATTAATCTTTAAGCTTCTTTTATAGAGACGTTGAGGGAGAAACACAACTCCTTTTTTAACCATTAAAGACCTTCATGAGACCTTTCGCCCTAAAAAGTTTGTTGAAAACATGAAAAATGATTTTAAAGGAGATCATTTGACAAATGTTACAACTGTACACACATGCATATTTATGTGTGTGTGTATATACTTATATATGTACATGTGTTGGCGTATATATATACACACAAAAAAAACAAAACCTCCTAATTTTTTAATACATTTTATTCTTTCAAATTTTCGAATAATTAATTAATAGTTTTAATATAATTAATAATTTTATATACACACACAAAACAAAACCTCCTAATTTTTTAACACATTTTATTCTTTCAAATTTTAGAATAATTAATTAATAGTTTTAATATAATTAATAATTTTATTTTTTAAATGCCATACTTATTAATTAATATCTAAAACAAGTATCACTAAGATTGACCTGAAATATATTTCTCTAATAATTACATAGAGAAATATTACTAAGATTTTCCTATCATCATGTGACAACTCCCCATTAGAAGATCTCAAAAAATATTAATTTAAGGGATTCTTTTCACTCTTTTTACACAAAAGACAAAGTAAATTAAATAAGAAATCAAGTAATTACGAAAACAAACTATCCGCCAATTAATAGAATTAATCAAGTTCACAAAATGGACTTGTTCATTATTTTCTTTGATACAATTATTTTTTTTTTTTTTGAGGGAGATCGAAGAATAATACTCCATCTTATTGAAGCGTTTAAACCCTGTAAAAGATCACAATCCATAATTTGCAATTCAAATTTAGACACAAGTGACTAAAATGAAAATCTAAGAACTTATACTTGATTCAATATTGTAACTTAAAATCCTTGCTACAATATTTATGGGCCAGTTTAGCAGTTTTGTCAATGTGACAATGCATTAATATTGTTACCGTAAATATGCACGAGCCAGTTCATCGTATGATGTTTTGATTTTTCTTAATATTTAAACATGCATTGTGGAACACTCTTTATCATGATAGTTGACGGTGCGGCATAGTTATTTTTATGGTATTTTGGCATGATGTTTGGCATCATAAATTAGGATTGCTTAAGTGTAAAGATTTTTTTTAAAAAATATTTAATTATATTATTTTATGATTTATCTAAGTTAATGATAATCTACTTTTATACGTAGAAAATCTTAATTGGATGATTTCTTATAATTTATACCAGCTAATCAATATATTTAGCTTTGAAAAATATTGTTTAAAAGAAACATTAAAGTTTCTCCATATATCACATGAAGTAGTAAATTATACATGTTTTTTGTATATATATTTACTATAAATAAAAATTCAAAAATTATCCCATAGAGAGGGAAAGAATACTAGTTAGGCAATCAAAACTGAAATCGAAAATCTGGAGCCAAAGTTGATAATTCATATGCTTTAAGTTACTAGTGCAATGATAGATTATACATTAAATATAATAAATTAAATATTTAGAATACGAATAATTATTAAAGACAAAGGATATGAAAATATATTATAAATATATCTATGAAAAACGATGGGGCATGATGTCTAACTGTTGGTTAAGAAATTCTGAATTTACTCCTAAGTAAGATCCGCGAATATTTACTTCCAACCCTGCTCTCCACCATTGTCATCATCAAGAAGTACAGTTTTCTTTACGAATTAAATGTGAAAATGGGAATGGCAAGTTCTCTGGCTATTTCCAACTTTTCTTTGCTTAATTTTTAGTATTATTTGTAGTTTTAATTGTAATCTTTCCAATTGGAAGATAACTAATCTTTCTTTTTGTGAGAGTCGTATATATCTCTCCAATTGTGAGATTTTTTACATGACTGCTTTTATTTTTAATATGACTTTATGAATTTGGAAGGATCAATCAATTATACATATTGAAGCAGTTCTTTCATGGATTTCGATCTTTTAAATATAGTCTTTCGTATTGAAAGAGTATCTCACCTAGGAATGCTACGCTAGATCAGTAGATCGCCATCCGTCAAGAAATCCTAATAGATAAGTGGATCTCTTCCCCAGGTAGTATCACGAAATAGCAAAAGTGGTAACGATCGATGTGTTTCAAGTTAGTATTTTTGAAATTGAGATATGATTTTGATATTAAAGATTGTATTTATTTTAGTCAAATATGTCTTATAAATATCGTATGATGTATTATGAATGATCAATGAACTATTCATTTCCCTCGCAAAAAAAAAAGATATGCGAAATTCGACACACATTAGACCGAGTGTGCTTTTATTGCGCGCCGCAAAGCAGCCTAATCAGTGTGCATGTGTCATTCCACCATGACTTTATTCAAAAACATATATATCTAGATTTATATTATATTTAGATACATTTTTGGTTTGAATGATTTTAAAATGAATATTCATTGAGCCGATTTAGTTATACATATGTGTAGATAATATGTTCTAACAGTCCTATAATGACGATAATTACAATTACTATCAATTGAAATATGTTCATTTTACAACTCTATCTCTATAAGTAGATAAATCTAGGGAAATTGAAAATACCTGATATTATTGGTTCTATTTTTTTATTGCTCCAAGATTACTGTTACACTAAACTCTTAGATTCGTGAAATAATATTTTCCCTAACTTAATGTGCTGCATCAAATCTACCCTTTGATCAGTATCGATAGGGCTATGCTCCAAACATGATGCAATATAGTTATTCACCAAAATTAATTTGAGAGAAAGTGAAGAGTTAAAAAGGATTCTTTTGAAACATTAATTAATCATTGGAAAACTTCATTTTTGTTAATAAGGACTTGCAACTTTTCCATAAAAAAAGATTACAAACTTATTATAGGCAATCATATATAAATATAAATCATATATACATAATATAAAACTGAATATATTGCAGGATGAATGATATTTGGCACAGGATCATATATAAATATAAATGCGGCTCAATGCCGACGGAATTTCCCGAATTTCCAACGGAAAAGACGGATTTTCGACGGAATTTCTGACGGAATTTATCCGTCGGGGAAACGCTCATCGAAGATTTTGTTCCGGCGGATTCCGACAGGTTCCGATGAATTTTCCGACGGAATTTTCGACGTCGGACATAATCTTGACCGATAGTTGGGGAAACTTTTTCTGACGGAAATTTCCGTTGGAGATTCGGTCGAAAAAATTTCCATCGCCCAAAAAAAAGAAAAAAACTCAATAACATGAATTTAAATTAATAATAACAATATGTTTTTTTGAACTAATTACACATATATATCTGTATTTAAAATTTGAAAAAGAACCAACATAAACGAGATATATAATAACTAGCAAATACAAATTTTTATATCTGAAAATTAAAAGTGCTAATTTTAAAAGTATTCATAACATCCACAAGCGGCGGTGGCGGTGACACCGCGGCGACGGAGCGGCGGTTCCAACCTTTCACTGCATACAATAAATGAATCACTATCAAATATCAACTAATTCAAAAATTTCATTTTTAAAGAACAAAGTAGGTGAGATGGAAGAACTTACCGGTGGGCTATGAAGGATGGCAAATTCCGTCACCGATCACTGACAATCTTCATGGTTCTCCCTCTACCTTCTTCTCCCTCTTCTTTGTTTTCCCTCTCCTTGCTCTCTCTCTCTCTCTCTCTCTCTCTCTCTCTCTCTCTTCACGCACGCTCTCTCTCTATCATCTTCTCCTCGCGTTCGCTTGATTTTTATCGCAGATCCAGAAATTTTTTTTGAAAAATACATGCCAATTTCCGACTCTGATGGAATTCTGTCAGAATTTCCGACAGGGAAAAGGCTCGATGGAAATTCCGTCGGAAATTTGAAAATCCGATGGAATCCGTCGGAGATTCCGTTGGAAATTAGTAGCAAGCCCGACGGTCCACTTTTCCGATGCATTTTCCACAGAGATGGATGACATTTTTGTGGTGAATGAATATAGCAAATCACAATAAGACAATCTTTCTAATGTATGTAAACTATGACTTTTGAAATCACAATACAATAATGTTTGTGCAATTTAGTTTCACAAATACCTTTTAAACTTTTTTGCTTGACATATTCAATCATAAATAAATATCCACATGAACTACAATTTTCTATTTCTCACGTTTTTTTGTTTTTTTTTTCAATTATCTTTTTCATAATAGCTATAAAAACAAATGAAACTTGCATTGTAATTTATGAAATAGTTCAAAAGTTCCCATGATTATAAATGGGCTACGGATTTCCCTATGTAGAAATCCAAGTTGGGAACGACGATGCATCACACTGTATTATAGACTGCATTCTCACCACTATCAACTATATCAATCATTTAGAAACTTATTATTCCATAAAAATAATAATAAACCATTATGTTGCAAATATAATTCAAAATCTATAATTACATCCCTAACATTGATACAAATTACAACTAATTAGCCAATAATTTAAATCTCAAATGAAGAATTATCCATGCTTGTGCGAAGCATGGCATGTACACCTGTATAATATAAAAGTGAATAGATCACTATATGAATGACATTTGTCATAGTATCATTGGTCAACTAGTTTAGTTTAAAATAATTGTTCATTAATTATTGAATTTAGTTTAAGAATGCAATATTTATCGTTAGGTTTGAAGTGCTTGGGAATAAAACAAATTTTCCAATGCAATATTTATTTCATGAACAATTAATTAATGAAAGTGTTTGGCAAATAACTTTTTGAAGAGTTTTTTGGTCAAAAAGAGTTTTTTGATCAAGATTAGCTGTTTGATCAAATAAAAAAACTAATTTGAGTGTTCGGTGAAAATGCTTTTTAGAAGAACTTTTTGGGTCCAAAAAACTAATTTGAAAAAGCAAATTTCATGAGCTTTTTGGAAGAGCTTTTCGAAGAATGAGTTTTTAATCTCACAACTTTATTAGAAACAGCTGATTTTACCAAATAGTTAACTCAAACGGTTAACTCAAATAGCTAATACAAATAGCTAATTCAAACAGCTAACAACTAGCTAACAGTTAATACAAACAGCTAATAGCTAATAGCTAACAACTGTTTGCCAAATATGACCAATATTTATTGTTACAAAAAGCCTAACAAAATTAATTAATTTCCTTTTTTCTTCTTTTTTTGAAATTGTGTTGGAGATGAAGAGCCAATGCACTATGTTCGACAACCAAAAACATCTAATGTTGGCTGTTCTTTTTATTTCTTTTTTTTTCCCCTTCATCTTTTTGAACATAAGACCTAATACATAAGACTGACAAGAGTACTATAGGATGCAAATAAAAAGGTCATTATGCAATTAATTTGATCATTAAGGAAAAACTTTTCATAATTGATAAAATGTTTTTTAATTAGTATCCTAAACAGTCAAAAGTTATATAGTATAATATAAAAGTAAATAGATTATTGTGTGAATGGCATTCATCGTAGTATCATAGGTCAATTCTTTCAATTTTAAAATAAGTTCTTATTAAGTGTTAGGTTCAGTTCAAGAATCTAATATCCGTCGTTAGATTTGAGGTGCTTGGGAGTACGTATTTTCCAACACAATATTTATTTGATGTGCAATTGATTGATCAGTTACACAAAGCCTAACAAAATTAATTAGTTTCTTTTCTCTTCTTTTTAAAATTGTGTTGGAGATGAACAACCAATGTACTATATTAGACAATCAAAATTTCTACCATTGATTTTTAAAAAATTTTTTAATTCTTTTTTCAGTAAGCCCTAGACAATGTGAGATTTTTCAAAAAGAAATAAACAATGACAAAATGTTTTTCAATTAGTATCCTGATCAGCCAAAGGGCTACCAAAAGGTCAGCCATTGATGGATGGTTTCTCCTTTTGTGGGCTTCAAGTTTAAGATCCTATGCATTATATGGAAAATTTAATTAAAAAAACTTAATAAAAATAGTAATTTATGTCTTATGCAATTAACTTAAATTTAAAATCAAATTAATTTTTTTTGATTTAAATGAGCCACGAAGGTAATACAATATAATTGGAGAGGGAAATCGAATCTGGGACCTAATATACTCAAAACCTCAATTTAAACCACTTGGCTAATATCTCATTAGTAAAATCAAATTAATTTAATAGAACGTTCAACACCTACTCATACGATTTAATACGAAGTACGGGATATACAATAATTTGGTTTTTGAAATATGCATGTGGATTGAGCTAGCCATATCAAATAAAAGAAGACAAAATTCGATAGACGAAATGTTTTTGTTTGGGCTCTCCATAAAAACGAACTCTAGTATTTTATTTATTGAAAAAAAGACGCTTACTATAACAGAACATGATCTAAATTCTTACGAAATACACGTGTGAAACCAAAAGATGTATAGAGCCACAGTGGTGTCTGGCCAAGTACTCACATCCTCTCTATAAATATGCTCATTTCCTCAGATTCTCCCATCTAAAGCAGTAAAGATCTATTTTTAATTAAACACTATTGTTCATCTTCTTTCTCCATTAACGCATCCTAGAGATATCAAAGAAGTACCATCAAACCTTGTAACAACCCCATAGATCCGCATGAGTTCCAATGAAAAGAGTATACGATCATAGACTTCCTCGCAGAGTATTACAACAACATCAATAGATGCCCTGTCTGAAGCCAGGTCGAGCTCTGCTACCTCCAAAAGAGATTGCCCATATATGATCCTAATAAAGCCATCCTTAAAGATGTGGTGGGATCCCATTGGATCTCTTCACTTGCAGCCACTGAACTTGAAAGCATCGTCATGGATTGGCTTGCCAAAGTCATTCATCCTCTATGGTTCAGATCAGACCCATCTCTCCTTCTTCAAGTTCACAAAGATAGCATGGTGAAGATTTCAAGGGATCATGCCTTTGCTTTTAGGCCAAATGCATTAAAGAAAGAAATTCATTTTGATTTAAAGGCGGGCCTGTTCCCTTCCTTCCTGTGTATCAATGTGGGCACTGCATTGACAACTGCAGTGGACCTAATGGCAGCGCTTTCAGAGGAAGCTAAAATGTACACGTGGGTCCATATTGACGCGGCCTATGGGGATCCGTGGATCCGTGCATAATCCAATGGGCTCGGCTTGATTGGGACCACACATTGGTGATCTCTTTTGGAGGTAGCCGTGCTCCACCTGGCTTCAGACAGGGTATCTATCGATGTTCTTGTAATACTCTGCGAGGAAGTCTATGATCATGTAGCCTTGCCTTTGGAACTCATGTGGACCTAATGGGTTTGTTACTAGGGTTGATGCTTCTTCTTTGATGCCTTCAAAATCCATTAATAAATTGAGATAGAAGATGAATAACTGTCTTTGTATGAACTTTAATTGGTTTATATTGGAGAAACAAAGGAAATAAGCATATACGTGGGAGATGCGAGTACTTGGCCAAAAGACTAGTGTGGCTGCAAAAGCTATTTATCTCACATTTGCATGTCCTAACAATTTAGATACTGAGACATGTCATAGCAAGTGTCTTTTTTTAATATATGAATTATTATTTATTAAAGGTTGTCTCTATGGAAATAACATAAAAGGGGAAGGCATAAAAGGGAAAGCTAAAATACAAACGTCAAAACCCATGTATATTTGTAACTGTTGGCATCTCATTAGGGTTAAGTGAAATAGATTGGTCTACATATCCTTTTCATTTCTCATATGTAACATATTTAATTATAGAGTCTATTTTAACTCAAGTAGTTGGATACTAAAATTACATAAGAGCTAGTACAACTTAACTCAAAAGACTAAACTTATTAGTTTTGAATCCGTCTGATCTCATATAAAATATTTCATTACTTGTGTTGTACTTCTAGTAACAATTATATTAACCCACCTTTACTACATGAGGACTCAGTTGTTCTAAAGAGTCAAATATCAAAAGTTATATACGAATAAACACAATTTGACCTAAAAAACTAACTTCTTGAGATCTTACATTAAATTTATATATAAATCCGCATTTTATATTTCAACTTTAATATGGGAGCATAACTCGCACTATGGATAATCCCAACAATCTCCCTAGGACACTTGTTTTTGGTGTGTTGGTGCTCTCAATTGGTAAAGGAACAAAGACAGTCATTCGACTCCTTTTCACGCAATAGAGTGGACTTTTCAACATCCATTGTCAATTACTTTTGCGAAGCAAAAATGCTAAGTCCCGTGTACATATCATTTCGTGAGAACGAAAGTAACTACTGACCTTCGACTGCGCACATACAAGACGAGGAATTGACACACCAATTTACGTGACAGCTCCTTTTCAACTAGCAGTAAGTAAAAAAATCAGGTATTTAATTTTGGAAATAGAATTGATTTGGACCTAACTACATGAATCTTAATTCGGTTAGATCGGTTGTAAAATTTAGGATTCCGTGTCAACTATATTGAGTTATAAAATTTTGAAACTGAAATCAGACACAGTATCCAATACCCAATATCCGGTCAAAATTTAAAGAATTTTAATAAAAAATATAAAAAATAAACCCTTATTCTCCAACTGATGCATTTTCTATGCTCAGAACCCAAATCTCAACTACCTAAGTTTAACCTTTTGTATTTTTTTGCTTTCAATTTACTTACTTTCTATGAATCTCGGCTGTCATGAATTTATTGTTTCAAGCTTTAATTCTTTTTCTCATAAGCCTTGTTGCTTACTAAGTATTTGATTTTATATTATTTTGACAGTTTCCCTTTCTTTATCTCTCTATTTCAAGTGAATTAAAATAATTTTTATGTTTCTCGTTTGTTTTGTGATCTTGATTTGTGGGTTCGTGATTAACATTGTCATAAATTCTCTAAGTTCATTTTAAAGTACGTGAATTTTCTTAGCAACTTACTTCATATTTGATTTAGGTAATTTAGTTTTTAGGGATTTGGGTTCAGATATGGGTTCTTAACTTCCCTCAATCCCTCCCACTCTCCAATTCCTCTGGGGAAAATTGAGGGGGGAAAAAGAATTTGACTTAGGAACCGGATACTAGAATCAGAGCTCGTCATGACTAAGTGTAGTACCAGGTCCAAAATTTTTGGACCCAGTTGAACAGGTTCCGAAGTTAGTTCCAAATTCTAGGACCCGATCCCAACTGGATCTAGTTTCGGTTCCTAAAAATCCAATCGAGTACTCAATCCTCCTCATCCCTATTTTCAACAAGGGGGAAAACATGCACCGCAGTCGAAGAGCTCTTGGTTTGGTTGGCCAAGAGTTGTCAATATTATGCTCTCCACCCAGGTTCGATCCTGCGGGTACAAAATCTTGTGCTTTGTGTATAGAGTTTGCAGGAGGACTTTGATTTTTGGACTTCTTCATTGGGCTTTGACGACTCTTGCTCCTTGACCTATTGAGATCCACTGAATTTCTCTTATATAGAGACCAACTGGGCTTGGTCCGTTTATCCAAAAAACTCACTCTATTTTAGCAAGCGCGTAAGTCTCTCTATTCTCTCACACTTAAGCCTCCATCAGCCTTGGTTTCGATATTTGTTCTCCCCACTAGCCCCAAATTGCTTAGTTTAGGTGAGTATTAGACATAAAAGAGCTATTTACAATAGTTGTTTGGCTCCTAAAAGTCCTTTTTGAAAAAGATATTCTCATTAGCCTTTTAAGAAGAACTTTTTGTAGAAATGATATAATTGTCCATAAGTTTGAAAAAATTACAGTCATCTCATTAAAAACTAATTCATAAATAATGGCATAAGTGAAAGTTTATCAAGATATTTTTTAAAAAAACTAGTTTTTATCAAATACTTTTTTTAAAAACAGATAATTCAAATAGCTAACAGCTGTTTCTCAAATAGGACCAAAGAGTATGGGCTTGTTTGCTATTTAATAAGGAGAAATGGAAGCTTTACATTTTTATTAAGTATTTGTAGACTTTTTGATTTTAAAAAAAGAGATATGTGGAGTGTTTATAGGCAGTTAAATTTCTAAAATATGCAAGTTGTTTGAGGTGCGTTAACCATATCCAATCTTTATCCAAAAAAAAAAAATTAAAAAAATATCCAATCAAGGAAAATAAAATTTGGTATGAATGATCTACAGTTGGCCTTTTCGAAGTCTCTAGAGAGCGAAAATGAGTGAGAGCAAGGGTCTCCAGTGGCTTGCCGTGTTCAGCTTTTCTTTTCCTCTTTCATGAAGCAACCACCAGACCTTCAATCTCAGCTATGGCTATCAACCATGATGGCCTGTACACCTATCCTCTGCTACCTTCAGTCACCCTCAATCTCTCTTCTTTCTCGCTCCTTCTCTGACACCGCTTAGGTGTATTTCCCCCATTTTAGATCTGATGATGAAGCTAAGGGATCGCCAATGGCCTCTACCGTCTCTCTTACAGTGCTCTGCGCCCAGGATCCTTCAGATCTGCTCCATAGCATGCCACTTTTACTGATCCTCAAGCGTCTTACTTGCTACTCTGCTTTGATTACTTACTCTGCCCATGGTTTGCCATCAATTAGCCATAGTTCTGACCACCTCCTTTCGTATTTGCTTCTCTTTACTCGCAGATCTTACCTTCGCCTGAAATCTCGCAAATATCTTGGTCAGATTGTCCCAGTTTATACTTCGATGATCCATACCTCTGCGTCTTGGTTGTGGCTTGTCCGAGTAGATGAAGTGCCCATGATGCCTTGCAACAGGGTTACCATCATGATTAAGTTTCGTGCTTTGATTTTCAAGATTCCATCTTTCTCATCATCATTACTATCAGGTATGTTTTGCTGTTTATTCCATGATTTGAGGCTGCCTTGCGGGTCATGTTCTTGCTTGCTGATTATGATTGCAATTTCTCTGGAAAATTGTTACCGCTATGTTTTTCTATATGATTATTAGTTTAATTTTAGAATTTATTACTGGTTTTTTAATCTTGTCTCTGTGCTGTGATCGTTGTTCCTGGTCTTGCACGAGTTGGTGGATGTTTTGGTTGCCTGATCTTGCCTTCTATATATATGCTCAAAGGGGGATTCTTTCATTCCTCCCTTTTTTAATTTTGTTGCCTTACCTTGTGGGTTGGAAATGGTTTTTAGCCAGATTGTTTTCGGTTGCTTGCCAACCCTTTTTTGGTAGGAGGCAGCATCTACCGGTTATGGGCTTCTCGACGAGTACCATGACTTGTATTTGCTGCCACTTACAACCTTTCCTATCATGGTTTAATGGGTTCTTTCATTTGGGTAATCTCTATGATGCCAGGATCCGCAATTCTAGGCGACTAGAGTTTTCAACATGTAGCTCATTACGAAGCCAAGTCAAGGATGCTAACAACATTATTTTGTCGTTAACTGAGACTTCGAATTGGTATTCCCATTGGATGTTGCCACTTTTCTTTGTGAGGGTTTGGATCTGCTCAGCTGCCATCTCAATTGTTGATGCTGTTTACTGCTTCAGTGGTTACAATGTCATTACAGGCCATGGACTTCTACGATCTACCATATGTTCTTTGCTCGGGTTGACATCTCCACTTCAAGAATGCTGCAGACAGAGAAGTATTGCTTGCATCACCTGCTTCTCCTATGCATCTCCCTGGGGGCAAGATTAGAGCTTTTCTTTTTCAATTAGTGAGCATGTCAGGACGAACCCCTTGTATTCCGATTTCTTGTATCATTCGAGTAAGGGTGTATGATTTATTCGGATCATCTATGTTTATGTTGTCTGTGCTGATCATTACTTTTCTTGTGCTTGTACTGGTGAATGGAACTAAGCATATTCGCTTTTCCCGCAAGGCCATATTGCCAACCGATCCTATGGATCAAAGGTCACATAATTTGTTACGCAAATTTGTATTTACAAATGTTTTGCTCTCTCTATTGATGTTAATGGTAAGTGAAATGGAGTATCTTCACTTCATTTCCAAGGCCAAGTGTTTGGGTAAGGGTAATGAATTATGTAAACTTCATTCCCAAGATTATGTTACTGATCGATCCTTGGGATCAATAGACCAAAAGCAAAAGCATAGTGCCGTTATTAATTAGTTACATAAAAATAGGCTGTTGTCCAAGGAGCTAAGAAAGCTCAGTTATGACATGAGGTTGGGTTTATTAATCGAACTGTGAGACTAGAAGTTTTATTTTTGCTTGAAACTATTGTAAATTACCAAAATGCGGATTTGATAATAGGTACTTTGGGTTTCTCTTGTGATGACATGATTCCTACAGTGAATCATTGTGGTGGGATTTGGTGGTTATGGAATGCTATTAACATCGAAGTGTTAATTCTTCTAAAAGAGAGTCGAGCAATTCATTGTCACACAAAGGATATTGCTAAGAGTAATGAATGTATTTTGATAGTTTATGCTCCGACTTAGGAACGGGATAAATATCATTTTTGGTAACATCTCAACTAGCTTAATGATTTCATTACCTTACAGTGGTGTATTATTGGTGATTTTAATGAAATGATCTACCCATTTGACAAGGTCGGAGGAACCCCTCTAAGTGTACATAAAACACACCGAGTTAATGACTTCTTGACTACTATTGGAAGCATTGACGCTAATGTTCAAGGAAGAATATCCACTTGGAGAAATTTATAAGAGGACAACTTATTTACGAAAAATTGGATAGAGTAATATTTCGAGAGGATTGTGCACATCTTTTTCCAAATTATCTAGTTAATAATGGACCGTTACGTGTTTAGATCACGCGTTTGTTCTCTTCAATACTGAACCTGCACATCAGCCTAGGAGAGGTACTAATTTTAAGTATCAACACTCCTAAGCTCAGTGTGAAGACATGCATAATATAGTCAAGAAAAATTGGAAGATGAGAGTTCGAGGAACCCCTATGTATAGAGTTACTCAGTTATTAAAAAAAGATCAAATTAGACCTCAAGTCCTGGAGTAAAAATACGTTTGGAAATTCTAAGTCTAGACTAGAAAGAAATGCGGATAAGCTCCTCAACGTTGAAAAAAACCTGGTCCAAAATCTGAACAGTGCTAGGTTGAATAATTGGTATCATAGACTCATCAAGCAAAAAAAAAAGATGCACTTGTTCAACCAGAAATATTGGGGGAAATTGGCCAGAAAAGAATGGCTTGTTAATGGAGATAGAAACTCTCGATTTTTCACCAGATGATGAAAACAAGGAAGACAAGAAGCAAAATTATGAAACTCAAAGATAGCTTGGGAGTGTGGGTTGAGGACTCAGCCCAAATTGGCAATATGCTCATTAGAGACTTTGTTTACAGATTCAAATCTGCCCGAGACAGTTCAACCAATATTGTTATAGAAATGCTCAATCTAGTTTCTCCAGAGGATAATAATAGTCTAATTCAACCCATTCAGGATTCCGAAATAAAAGAAGCTGTTTTCCAAATGGATAAGTACAAAACCCCAGGGCCTGATGGCTTCGGTGCTGCTTTCTTCCAAGACTATTGGCACATTATTCGGAAAGAAGTGTTCACGGCGGTGAGATCCTTTTTTGAGGGAGGAAAGCTCCTCAAACAGATTAATCACACCCTAATAGCATTGATCCCGAAAGTGGGTAACCCGACAACGACGAATCAATTTCGACCAATTAGCCTTTGCAGTACTATTTACAAGATTATCGCTAAAATCATTGCAAACTGCATGCACCCGATATTGGGAAAATTAATTGATCCTGTACAAAGCGCATTTGTGCCTAAACGATCCATCCATGACAATATTCCACTTACGCATGAAATCATGAACAAATTCAAAATATGAAGGGAAAAAAAGCATGGGTAGCCCTCAAGCTAGATATGGAAAAGGCTTATGATAGAGTTGAATGAAACTTTTTATTTAGAACATTGCATATATTTGGATTTCATCCCAAATGGGTAGAATTGATTAAAACATGCGTAACTACTGTTTCTTATTCTATTATTGTGAGTGATGATGTATGTGGCTTCTTCTCGCCTTCACGAGGCATTCGATAACGGGATCCCCTATCCCCTTATCTATTTTCAATTTGTATGGAGGTCTTGACCAGAGCTCTCCGAAAGGTGCTTAGCAAAAAGAAATGTGGGACTAGAGTCAAGCTCTCCCCAAGAGCTTCTAAAATCCCTTGTTTACTATTTGCTGATGATAGCCTTCTGTGTGTCGAACAAACCTTGAATCATGTCAAGAGCTTAGTTTGATATTGAATAGATTCTGTCAAAGCTTTGGCCAACTTATTAACTTTAACAAATCATCATTGACATTCTCTAGTAATGATACGGCACATGACAAACAAGTTATCTCATCCATCTTCAATATGACGCATCAAGATAATCTTGGCAAGTACTTTGGATGCCCAATATTTAAGGGCAGACCAAAAACTGAAACTTTCTCTGAATTGGTTGATAGAACAGCAGGAAAACTGCACAACAGGAAGACAAAATATATTTCTAAAGCTGGAAGAGTAGCGCTCATCTAAGCGAATATTGAATCGATGCCAGCACATTCGATGCAATGTTTTTAACTCCCTAAACAAACGAATCGTCATATTGACAATATTAGCAAAGATTTCTTCTGGAAGACAAACAATGAGAATAAAGGTTTGCCAATAGTATCTTGGGATAAGGTATGCCGACCTAAGAAGGCTGGGGGACTTGGATTAAGGAAAATGGAAGCAGTTAATAAAGCTTTTCTTAGCAAATTAACCTAGAAATTGTTCTATGTGAGAGCCTTTGGGTAGAGCAAATGCAAGGAAAATATCCAATTGATGAGAATTTTTTCTCTGCAAAACCAAAGAAATCAGATTCTTGAGCCTGGAAGTGTATACTCAAGAATTGACAGCAATTTCGAAAAGCAGTCCAATGGAAAGTGGGAAATGGAATGACTATTAACTTTTGGCTAGATAGTTGGTGTGCTAATGAAAGTCTAGCAAAAATGCTTAATATAACAGATACCGCTCTTATCGATATATCTCTAAAAGTACCACATTTCATCACAGGCAATAAAGAATGGAATGTTGCCAAATTACAACCACTAGTGGGCACTACCTAACTATATAGTTAATTCTTGCAAAACTTATCCCTTTTAATCCAATCCCTGACTCAGTCTGTTGGGGATTGTCAAGTAATGGTGAATTTTTTACAAAATCAGCCACTTGGGCAGCACAGGGACTGGATTCTGGAAATCCAGTAATGTGGGAATATAAATGGATTTGGAAACTTGATATTATGCCAAAGTTAAAAATCTTTCTGTGGCAACTGTGTCATGAGTCTTCTTCCCATTAAAGCAACCCTGTCCAAAAGAGGTATCGATATTAATCCTCTTTGCCCTTTTTGTCAATCCGAGATTGAGGATCAAAATGCCCTTTTTTTGCATTGTCCAATTTCACAGGAGTGTTGGACACTAGCTATATCCCATAACTGGATTGATTCTAGCTTTGTATTTAGCCAATAGTACAGTATTTTGCAAAGGCTATTGAATGCTAGAAATGCTACCTTTGCAACTAAAATTGAGAGAGTAGTGGTGCTACTTTGGAGCATATGGAAAACAAGGAATAGCATGGTATTTCGTAATGAAATACCTATTCCGAGAAGTACATTAATAAGAGTGAAAAAAGCCAGCGCCGAATGACGTATTAGACATAAACTCACACAACCACTTCATCCACCAAACCCAAACCAATCAACAGTCAATCGCAAGAAGACTCATTGGATAGCATGGAGAAGACCACAAGGTGGATTCATTAAAATTAACTTTGACGGATCCAAAATATCACAACGAGCAGCAGGAGGGGCCAGCAGGAGGGTTCATTCTTCGTAATTGGGAAAGGCAATTTGTACGAGCATCAGCATTCTATCTGGAAGCAGCATCAGTTTTAGTAGCCGAAGCAATAGCAATGAGAAATGGCATCAAAGCTACAATACAAGTGAGGTTTACTGACATCCATATTGAAGGCGACAATAGAACTCTTATCCAAGCAGTTCAAGGTCGCATTCAAACACCATGGGAGATCCAAGTTTTGGTCCAAGATATTCACGCTTACATCCAACTCTATAACAATGTTCGTATTACTCATATTTTTAGGCAGGGGAATATTGCAGCTGACTGGCTAGCAAAGCATGGTTTATCATTACATTCCACAATGGAGTGGAATGAGGTTCTACCCAGGGACCTTCTCCGTATCCTCTATGAGGATAATTTAGGAAGAACCCTTGAGAGAAGGACTACCTAGATTGCATACTTAGCTTTCTTACCCAAAAAAAAATAATAATTTAAACTCTATAGAGGGTCTCTTTTTCTCCCTGTCAAATAGCAAGTAGACTCATGCTATAAACTCTTCATAAAGGGTCTCTTTTTCTCCCCGTCAAACAGTGAGCATGCCCACACTATAAACTCTTCATAGAGGTTCTCTTTTTCTCCCTATTAAATAGTAAGCAGGCTCACACTCTTTGGCCATATTTGGCAAACAACTATTTGCTAACAGCTGTTTGCCAAATAGGGCCAAAGACTGTGGGCATGCTTATCATATAAACAGTTGACAGTTAATATAAACAGCTAACAGCTGTTTGCCAAATAGGGTCAAAGAGTGTGGGTCTGCTTGCTATTTAATAGGAAGAAAAAGAGACCCTCTGTGAAGAGTTTATAGCATGGGTCTGCTCGCCATTTGATAGGGAGAAAAAGAGACCCTTTCTGAAGAGTTTATATCATGCGCTTGCTAGCTATTTGACAGGGAGAAAAAGACACCCTCTATGGAGAGTTTAAATTATAAAAGCATTTTGTCTACCAAATTTTATCTTCCTTGATGGGATATATATATTTTTTTTTTGATAAAGATTGGATATGGTTAACGCACCTCAAACAACTTGCATCTTCTAGAAATTTAATTGCCTATAAACATTCCACATATCTCTTTTTTTTAAATTAAAAATTCTATAAATACTTAATAAAAATGTAAAGCTTCCAAAGAATAAATTTAGGGCTATCAAACAAGTTAGGTTAGATTGAATTTGTCTTTGTGTTGAACGTAAATAAGTTGAAAAATCATCGACCTAAACCTAATCTATTTGTTAAACAGATTGAAAATCATTGACTTTTTTCCTGTTATTGAACAGGTTTACCTGAAATTTACCCATTAATCTGTTTAATATGAACGAATCAGGTTCAGGTTATTCAATTACCCATTTATTTGCTTAACATTTTAACTAAAATATGATTATAAAGCATTACAAATCAATCTTTTGAGTTTAATATATCACCATAATTCAACCATTGTCTATGATCAACAAGAATCACAATTCCAAAACAAAGATCGACTTGTTCACAATTCCCCCAAAATAATACATGGCAATTGAGTAAATGGTCAATTTATTTAACTCATTTAATTAAATGGATTAAATAGGTATTTTTTCGCATCAAAATTTAAACCTCCAAAAGCAAGGGAAATACTAGAGAGGTGGCTGCCAAGGTCTTTAGATCAGGATCACTCATTGGAGTTCTTGAAAACACATAATTTACTTCTACTGCTACTCTGTTCAACCTGAAATTATGTTAATTTATACCCTTTTATTATATATTATTTATTCGAAATAAATAATTACATTAGAATTTAATTTATTTTGTTTGTTTTGTAGGTATTTGAAAAATCAAATAAAAAGAGTTGGAAAATAAAGATTTGTTGGACCATTTATGAAAAACGAAGAACAAGCCGAGCCCAGCCATGACCCCTCTTCATCTTTACTTAATTTATTTTTTTTTTCTTATCATTCCTTCATTAACCTTCATTATCACCATTAGAGAAAGCAACTGGTACTCTCTGTCATCAATAACTCACTACATTCCATCAATTCAGCGGTTACAGGGTTTGGGTTTAATTTAGGCATAATTGCAACAACAAAGTCTGTAGTAACAATTTTGGCCTATAATAGGGGCAAGAAAGTGGAAGGGAGGACAGTGAGTAGGGAGTAGTAGATTAGGTTTCAATTCAGATCTAGTTTTTAGATTTTATATTTGTAATTGATTTAAACTTTTGGTTAATGCAAGTAAGAAATTTCAATTTTTTTTGGTGTTGAATTTATAAGCCTTTGGATTGAACATCCGGTTTGGGTTCGAATTGGTGAGTTTATCACTTGGTTTGATTCGGTTCTTTGTTGTTTCCCTACTGCAAGTTGCCCTACTCATGTAAATGAAGTTCTAAGTTTTGATAAGCAATGCTCCTTCTATACCTTGCAACTTGAGTAAAATTGTTCTAAGTCCTACCAATTAGTTTACTGATTCTTACTTGTGATATGCTTGGATTTTGTTTTTTTAGATGTTATTTCTATTTTAGCTTTTACTAATTCTGTTAATTAGGATAAGCATAATTGACTTTTGTTAATGAAGTTTGTGATATTATTTAGTTCTTGTAATCTAATTTCACAATTCATCCCTGATTGACACCCGTAAGTACTACAACGAAACCCGTGTACTTGCGGAATTCACAACAAGTTTTTGGGGCCATTGCCAGGGATAAGTTTGTGAAAGTAGGTTGTGTCAAGTCGTAGTTTAGTTATTTGAGTCATTTTTGTTTTCGTATTTTTGATTTTTTTATTAGATTTAGTTTTAGTTTAGTTTAGATTTCTTTGTTTTTGATTTTTAATTTGAATCAGTATTTTGATTTTGTTTTGGATCACTTTAATCTTGATTTTTCTTGATTATCTTACTGCTAAAAAAATAAAGAAAAAATGGTACTAACAGATCTGATTTTGTGCAGGAACAGAAAACTAGAAAAATTCAGTGCTGGTTTTTCATGAATTTCCAAATTCTGTCTGAATTATTTGGAGCAGTTTTGGTCTAAATTTTTCTATGTTGATATTTTTCTTGGATTCTCTATGATTTTTCGAGTTTATGTAAATTTTTTTGTGATTTTAGGGTGTTTTTGAATTTTCTATGACTTCTAGAAATATTTGTTTGTTTGGAATTGTGTACACTATTTTGGAACAGAAAAATTGAAAAAAATATACATTTGTGTTCCTTGTGATTGTCTTGAATTTTCTGTATATAGTGTTCTGATTTTGGAAGTTTGATTTTCCATTTAATTCTATTTTTAGCCTCCTTTTAGTTTTTTCTGTTTTTGTGTGTTTAATTCAAAAATCATAAAAAAAAAAAAATCATGTGCATGCTCTATGTGTGTGCTTCTTGTCGGTTTTTTTTTTTTTTTTTGGTTTGTGTTAAGTCATTTCTTATCATTAAGTCTTTTTAGTGTTTCTTTTCTTTTGGTAATATAGTTTTATTTTTGTTAATTTATTTTGTGTTGTTAACTTAATTGCTTAAGTGTTTTGTTTTTGTTTTAGTCATTAGTTTATAATTAGTGTCATAGAGTCATTGATTTGTTTTTATTTTTTTATTAAGAGAAAAAACCCTAAAAAATTTGAAAAAAAATTGAAAATCCTAAAAAAATTGAAAAATTCTTAAAATTAAAATTAAAAAAAGAGGTTCAAGCTTGCTAGTTTTCAATTGAATAAAAATTCTTAAAATTTGTTAATTTATCAAGGCTTAATTATTATCGTGCTCAATTGAATAAACATTTTGAAAAATGAGAAATTTGTGATGTCACCGCTAGGGGTTTGAATTTTGAATGTAGAGGTTATTTAGAGTCTATTTATCCTGTAGGTTTACTAGGATTGTTGTCTAGAACGCAAGATGAGGTATGTAATTTATTTGAAAAATTAGCTTGGCATACTTATGAGTTTGAATAAGCTAGAAAGAATTTAAGATGCCCCACTCATGGTGAGTATGCTTCCCATGCTAATCCTTCTCACTCGGATCACTTTAGGAACTCACATCATTCATCTTACTTTTATGTATCTCCTATTTTGTGCGAGTAATGTGCGTCTGCTGATCATGATGCTTATAATTGTCCATGTCGTGATTATGTTGATACTATGTGCAAGTGTTGAAAAGAAGATAAATGACATGACTGATAAAATGTTAGAGACTATAAAAGAGAGAATTGTTGAATATTCTTACTGTTTTAGTTATAGTAAGAAGGATACTAACTTGAATGAGTCTAACTCTAGTTTAGGATCTTCTAAACCAGCGGTTACTTTTTACTATGATTTTGAGCCCTCTTATCAATCTAGGTATAATTTGCATGATATTATGTATTTGCCTAACTTAGAACAAGAGAGTGACCTCCCTATGTTTCTGTCACCTGACTTTGCACCCCACACTAGCTCATATACGGACATCACTGAGGATGTCTAGGTTTTCCAGGTCCCACTTGCCCCTTTTATCCAATCTTTTGATTTTGAGGAGAGTAAAGAGTTTGAGGAGGGTAGTGAGTTAAATATGGCCCTCATAACTAACTTTGAGCATCACCATTTTGATGAGTCAGAACATTTCACAGGGGTCATGTGAGAGGATGGTCGAGCCTATTAATTTGAAATTAGATGATGATATTCTCCCTATAGAATATGAATTTTTTTTTTCATATGGGCTAGCTAACAATGAAGGTCTAGATGTGGGTTTTTGTGTTCTATATGAATCGTTTTCTTTTGACCCCATCATTAGTGACCTTATCCTCGAGAAATCTAAGTCTGAACTTTGAGAGTCTGAGACTTTTGTGCTGATGATTGTTGATTTAGACCAGATTCATAAGCATACTGAAATTAAGCGACTTGAGGATTTAGGACCCACTGATTTGCCTGGACAACTTGTCCATGCTGACAAAATTTCTAGGCCACTGACCCATTTGCTGGGTCGTTATATGTATGTCTATCTATTTTCTATTTTATGTTTCCTTTCACTTCTAATCAGGGCATTGTCTAATTTAGGTGTGGGAGTGGGGAGACTAAGTTTCAGAAAAATTGAAAAAAAATTGAGATTGAAAAAAAAAAATAAAAATTTTGAAAATTCAAAAAGATTTTTGTTTTGTTTTAGCGAATATATATATGCTATTCTGATTAATTATGTTCTCTTGTACCCTTAGTTTGAGGTAGTATATATAGATTTTTTGAATGCAACTTTGACTTTGGTAGATGAATCCATGAGATTTTGTGCCTTAAATACTTATTCATCATTTTTTTAGTCTCATGCTTCTTTCATTCATGTCTCTTCTATGATTACATCTAGAGGTGGAAAAAGTTAACCCGACACGATTACCGACCTGAATCCGATACGAAATTAAGCAGGTTTGGGTAAAGATTTTTAACCCGTTTAATTAAATGGGTTGACACGTTTAACCCGTTTAATTAAACGGGTTAGGTTCAGGTCGAAATTTTTAACACGAAAATTAACCTATTTAACCCGTTTAATTAAACGGGTTAATAGGTCAACCCGTATAACCTATTAACCCGTTAACCCGTTTACCCGATTAATTGCTATGTTTTAGAATTTTTTATTTGATGCCTAGATTTGGGAGCTTTATGTGTATGAACTTATCTTGGATATGTTTTTAGGATCGAATTAGGTAAACGGGTTAATTTGTGGCTAGCTATAGTTAAACGGGTTAATTGGGTAAAACAGGTAAACGGATAACCCGATTCTGACCTGTTTACTTAAACGGGTAAACAGGTCAGAATCAGGTTGACCTGTTTAATTTTTAAACAGGTGCAGGTTGGAAGTTTCAACCCGTTTAAATAAACAGGTCGGGTTCAGGTTGGGGGGTGTTCAACCCGTTTAAGTTCAACCTGAACACGAATCCGACCCGACCTGACCTGTTTGCTAGCTCTAATTATATCTCTAGAGCTTGCTTTGATTCTCTTTGAAGTTATACTTAGCATGTGCATTTTGATAATATGATAGAGGCATTCATCTCTTTTGTGAGCTACATAACCAAATTGTCACCTTACTTTGATTGTTTATACCATTTGTTAGCCCTTTGAGCTTTGACCTTTTTGTTGTAAACCCTTCATTTTAGCCGTTGGTCTAAACACATTTTCCTAGACCTAAGCCAAGACTAGTGGAGCTACAGTTCATTATTTAGTGGTTAGCTTTTGGGTGCTATTGGTGGTTGATCTCGGTTATGTATGGTGGATGTTTCATTGTGACCAATTGAAAATTGAGTTGTGTTATTTTTGTACATGTCATTCATTCATTTTTTTAATGAAAAAAAAAACAGAAAAGAAAAAGTAAGAGAAATGAAATAATTAAAAAAGTTTCCAAGGAAAAGATTGGAAAAAAGTTGGAAAAAAATCTCAAAAGAAAAAATGCAAAAAGAGTTGCGAATAAGAGTGATTGGCATGGGTGCTGTCATTGTAAATGCTCATTTCCAGTGGTCCGATTTTATGGGGTGAGTTCTTAATTTGTGTTGAAAGGATATGTAATTATTATAATTGGTGTAAATGTTGGTTGCTCATTAGCTACTTAGGTTTTAACTCCTCATTTTCCAAATCATTTGTCCCTGTCCTAGCCCTTCATTCTTAGCCCCATTACAACCCTTTTACAACCCTGTTGATTATTATTTTGCATATTTTATTTTAGTGATGGAGAATTGAGAATCTTAGCAAACCTATGGTAGTTTGTTTGATTGGAAGATGAGTTGAATGAACCATGTCATATCTTAAACATATGAGCGGGAGTGTTCCACATATCCCTAAAGTGAGGTTCCACTAATCAGGTTTGTGCATAATTTCCAAGTAGGGTCAAAGATTGGTATAGATGTCCTCAGTAGAGATTAAGAATTTCTTGATGTATGCAATCTAATGCTTAGGTTACTTGAGTGCTGTTGTTAATTGGGATGTGTACATATGCTTCCCCAATGTTGTATTAATACTTTGAAAAAAAAATTGATTTTCTTTTTATAGATTTTGTAGATATATCTTCTGCAAGCGCTCACGAGACCTTACTCGTCTACTAGAGGTAACCTAGGGATTTAAAAGGCTTGTTACATATGCTAAGTGCCACTGTGATTCCTACGAAAGTGAGTTAGAATTTTATTTTCTTTTTTAGGATTTTGAATTTTACTTTACTCGAGAACGAGGAAAACTTAGGTGTGCGGGTATTGTTCAACTGGAAATTATGCTAATTTATGCCATTTTATTATCTATTATTTGATCAAAATAAATAATTAAATTAGAATTTTAATTTGTTTTGTTTGTTTTGTAGGTATTTGAAAATTCAAATAAACAGAGTTGGAAAATAGACTATTTATGAAAAAGGAAGAACAAGCTAAGCCCAGTCATGACCCCCTCTTCATCTTTACTTAATTTCTTTTCTTTTTTTTTTTTCATTCCTTCATTCACCTTCATTATCACCATTATTGAAAGAAATCGTTACTCTCCATCATCATTATCTCACTGCATTCCATCAATTCAGCGGTTATGAGTTTGGGTTTAATTCAGGTGTAATTGCAGCAATCAAGTGTGAAGTAACAATTTTTGGCTATAATAGGAGCAAGAAAGTGGTAGGGGAGGACAGCGAGTACGCACAGTAGATTAGGTTTTTCATGCTTTTCTTCTTGTCTTTCTCAGTTTAGATCCAGGTTTTAGATTTTCATATTTGTAATTGATTTAAACTTTTGGTTGATGCAAGTGAGAATTTTTTTTTTTTTTGGGTGTTGAATTTACAAGCTTTTGGATTGAACATTCGGTTTGGGTTCGTATTGGTGAGTTTTATCACTTGGTTTGATCGGCTCTTTGTTGTTTCCCTGATGCAAGTTGCCCTGCTCATGCAAATAAAGTTCTAAGTTTTGAAAAACATCGCTGCTTCTTCTCTACCTTGCAACCTAGATAATATTGTTCTAAGCTCCACCAATTAGTTTATTGATTCTTATTTGTGATATGCTTGGATGTTGTTGTTGTTTTTTTTTAGATACTATTTTTATTTTGGATTTTACCAATTCTGTCAATTTGGGATAAGCATAATTGACTCTTGTTTACGAAGTTTGTGATATTATGTTAGTTCATGTAATCTAATTTCACAATCTATCGCTGAGGATCGGCACCTGTAAGTGTTACAACGATAAAACTGTGCGCTTGTGGAATTCACAACATCTTCTAGCCGAGAACAACCAAAGGGGAAAGAGATACCCTAAGAAACTTAAGAGCAACAAATTCTGCTTTCACTACAAAAGAGCTGGTCCCATTGCCAATTAATGCTTCAAAATCATTGGCTATCCTGGTTGGTATGACAGACCTCAAGACAATCCTACAAAAACAGAAGGCTTGGGGTCAGAATTATTGCCAATGTTATAAGTTTAGATGCAGTTCAGGATTCTGCTCTTAATGAAGGTCAGAAGAACTGTGAGACTAAGATTTTTGGACAAATTGATCAGCATATGGTTCAACCACAGGCACAAGAGATGATGAAGTTCATAAAGGGTAAGCAGTCACTGGCTTCACAAGATGAAGGTTTCAATGCCTATGCTCACTTTGCATGTATAATTGGCTCTCATTCTAGTGCATGCTTTTTTGTGCCTAATAGTTGTTCCGACTCTTAAATTGTAGATACAGGAGCAAGTTACATCATAACCCTTGCCTCTAGCCTTTTCTCTTCTACCACAGTCTTAGATAAAGTATTCATGTCATTCTTCCTGATGGAAGATTGAAACCTGTAACTAAAGTTGGCCAAATACCTTTACACCCAAGCCTTATTTTAAAAGTTAAAATCCAATTTGCTTTCCATTAGCAAATTATTGACTGTTCAGCTGCCCCTTTATACCAAAATTTAGCCCCATGAATCCATTTTCAAGACTTTACAACTAAGAAAGTAGTAGTTGTTGCTTCCTTTGATGGTGAATTATACAAAATTAAGTACTTAAACAGTGGAAAGACACAGCACATCTCACATTCGGGCTTCCAGAATCATCAAAACACCAGCAATTCCTCCAGTTTCTTACCATCTTTAGTTGTCTCCAATGATGTATCATGTAATCCCATTTCGTTTGATGTACATGCTAGACTAGGTCATCCATGTTTGTCAAAAATAGAGCACATTTCCCTTTGTAAAGAACACAAGGTCACTAAATTCTTTTATGAAACCTATGTTCTAGCGAAGTCACATGGACGTCCCTTCAATAAAAGCCCCATTACTCCTGAAAACCCCTTTGAACTCATTCATATGTATCTATAGGGACCGTACAGAGTCACATCTATAACTAGTGCTAAGTATTTTTTAACCATTGTTTATGAGCAGATGTTCTTGGAATTTTTTGTTACAGAATACGTTGCAAGTTGCCTTTGCCATCAAACCGTTTCTTACCATGGTGGAAACTCAGTTTTAAAACTTAAATCACCATGATCAAATCTGATAATGGGAATGACTTCATCTAATCTACTTGTTTAGAGTTTCTATTGTTGAAACCCCATAGTAAAATGGGGTGGTAGAGAGAAAGTGTAGGCACTTGCTAGAAACAGTAAGAGCCATTAGATTTCAAGCTGATTTTCCCGAAACGTTTCTGGAGAATGCATTCTTTCTACCAACTTACATCATTAACAAACTACCTATTATAAATTTATCCTGCAAGAGTCCCTTTGAAACTCTCCATGGTACATCTCTATCATATGAAGAACTAAGAACCATAGGATGTTTGTGTTTTGCTCATAAAGTGGGTGAACCAGATAAATTTGAACCAAAAGCTATTAAGTGTGTTTTGCATGGTTACACTTATGGTTTTAAAGGTTACAAACTTTATGCTTTGGACACACATAAAATCTTTCACAGCATATTCAGGAAACTATTTTTCCTTTTAAATCAAACCACTGTATAGGTGCTCTCTACAAGTGGTCCTCAAATAGATGCTTTATTTCCAAGTCCTGATCTCCACTATCCAGACAATGCATCCTCTGCCTCAAGACTGGCCATTGTTCTAGGCATTCCTTCTCCTTCTATCACTTCATCTTCTACCTCTAGGTTTGATTTCTCACAAACTACATTTACACATGGTACCTCTCATGATAATTTCACTGATTCTTCTTTAGGCCCTACTTCTACACAACATTTTTGTCTCAAACGTATTCCGAAGCCACCCACTAAAAGGTCTTAGAGACTAAAGGGGCCTCCTTCTTGGCTCAAGGACTTTGTTTGTGTACAACAACCATTAAGGACAATAACTACTTCTCATTCTGACAACTCCCGTTCATTATCACACAGCTTAAACACCACTTGTCCCTACCCCTTGTTCACATGCCCTAATTTGCCACATTTATCCTTTAACTATATGGCTTTTCTTATAACTGTTGTACAAACACCTGAGCCCAGTAGTTCTGCACATGTAAACCTACACCCTGAATGGCTAACGGCTATGAAATTGGACTTAGAAGCCTTGGAGAAGAACGGTAGTTGGCAACTAACTACCTTACATGCAGCAAAGAAAACGCTTATTTCCAAGTGGGTCTATAGGACTAAATTTAGGCCTGATGGGTTGGTGTTAAGGTACAAGGCCAGACTTGTCACTTGAGACTTGGAACAAATCAAAGATAAAGATTACAAACATACCTCCTTTCCAGTAGCTAAGCTAACCACTATGAGAGTTTTTATGGCACTTGCCACTGTTAGAGAATGGCCTCTACATCAGCTTGATGTTAATAATGCTTTCTTACATGGTTTTATTGATGAAGAGGCTTATATACACCCACTTGAGGGATATACTAAAGAACTGCCTGGATAGGTTTGCAAACTAGTAAGGTGCTTATATGGCTTGAAACAAACATCTTGTCACTGGAACCTTGAATTGACAAGGTTTTTGATGTTCAAAGGCTTTCAGCAATCATGGAGTGGTTATTCCTTGCTTACAAAGGTTTCTAATGGTTTATGTAGCTTCATTTTGGTGTTTGTAGATGATCTTCTTATAATAAGAGATGATGTTCAAGGGATCAAAACCATCAAGTATGACTTATATTCTATATTCACCATTAAAGATCTAGGACTGGCAAGATATTTTTTGGGCCCTTGAGATTTTCAGGTCAAGTAAAGGCACTTTCTTAAACCGGAGGAAATATATGTTGGACATTTTATCTAATGCAGGACTCACAGGAGCTAAACCTACCACATTTCCTCTTTCTAGAGATTTCAAGCTATCAACAGATACAAGTCCTCTTCTGTCAAATCCAACAACTTACAGAAGAGTCATAGACAGATTACTCTATTTGACTCTCACCAGACTTGACATCTCCTACTCAGTTCAGCATTTGAGTTAGTTTTTACAAGTACTAAGGAAGTCACATTTACAAGCATCCAAGCATCTTTTAAGATACCTAAAAGGAACTACAATGATAGGCTTATTTTATGCCAAGAATAGTCCATTGTAATTAACTGCATATTGTGATGCAGAGTGGGAACTTACAGGCTATCTTCAAGATCCCTCACAGGGTTTTGCATTTTCCTTAGCTCTTCCTTAGTTTTATGGAAGACTAAAAAGTGGAAGACTATGGGAAAGTTATTTGGTGAGACAGAGTGTAGGGCCACGTCAGCAACTACCTCAGAAGTTGAATGCCTACACCACCTTTTATAAGATTTACATGTCACTATCCCATAACCTATCACCATGCATTGTGGCAACAAAGCAGCCATCCACATAGTTGAAAATCCTATGTTTCATGAGAAGACCAAGCATATTAGAATTGATTGTCATTACAATAGGGACAAGTCATTGGATGGTTTTTTACAACCCATACACGTGATTTCCAAGCACCAATTGCAGACTTAATGACAAAGTCACTTGGGGAATTTCAGCATGGTTAGGTTTGTTAGCTACTCCACCAAATCCACCTTGAGGGGGAGGGGCTATTAAGACTATTAGCTTCTAACTAACTATGCCACATCAGCCATATGGTAGCAACTAACTAATTATTCCCTTCTTAGTCGTTAAGCTCTTCTTAGATTCATTGTATGTATGATGAGAATGGATATATGTACAGATTATTCTTGACATCTGTAACGCCCTTAAAATGCTAATGACATGATTTACGGAAAACTGCAGTGAAAGACTTAATGATAAAAGGCGCTACCGCAGTCCTGATAGAGACAAGGCTCATTAAAACCATTTAATCTTGTAACTCAAGTTCAAATCACAATAGCTATTAAACTGAAATACTTCAAGACCAAAGTCTATAATAGTTTAATCTTCAATACAATCGGCTTAATCATACCATATGCTAACTGGCACTCTACACTACACAGGTAAAGACCCAACTTGACCCTGAGGTCGATCCCAATATTTACGCTATGCTGAATCCACGGTGAGCATATGACGAGTTCCAAAAGGGCTTGCTAAATGGAGAAACATGTGATACTTCATCACCTAAAATAGAAAACATGAAAACAATTCGAAAATATGAGCAAAAACTCAATACATACATTCTTGTATTGTAAAATGAGCATAGAAAAACTGTTGATGGGTAACCGCTTTTGCAATTCATTTAGTTTGCAATAACAATGAAAATGAAAGTAATATGAAACTGAATTGCTCATTATTATCTGGATGTGAACCCCTTGTAATGATATGATCTATACATAGTTGTGTACCTGTTAATCCGATCAAGAGTTGGCCTGAAGTAGCACGGGTAAATGATGGGCTGATGACCTATAGATGATAACTGATGGGGTCATAAGTTAAATGACAAATCACTGTATAAACTGATTCATTGATAAACTCATTAAGAGTTGTAACTTGATAAACATGTCCTACTTTCTGAAGATATAGGCAATGGACGTACCTTGAGTTTTTAAAAATGTCATCAGACTTGATAAAATTCAGCTGTTTCATAAATATCATCTGACTTGAAAAATATGTTTTGACTTGATAACACTTATGCATAATGGGTGTCATTGTAAGTATATGTAGTCAGTAAATGATCTTTACTCACATAATTGAGTAAGTAAAAGTATGTGTAACAGTAATTGAGTAATTAAATGGTATACATAACTTGAGTATTTCAATGTGACTTCAAAACTGAATTAGTGAAAGTAATTAAATTTGATATAAAGTAAATGAAAGTAAAATAGACAACATTGAGATAAATGAGATTACAAAGGAAAATGCATTGATGGTGATAAATGAGGGAGTGGTTGTGGTCTTTTCTGAGATAGGTTGCTGATACGAGTTTAAAGCTCACTGATGTATAGCTTGGTTCAAAATAACACTGAGTACACTACATTGGCTTGATAAATACACTTGATACATTTTGAATTGAGTAAGCAATAGAGGTTTGACGCCAAGAGAGATATATCTTGGTTCAAAATAGCATAAACAGCAATAACTTGGTTTGATAAATATGGTTTCTGCGTCACAACTCTCTCCACTTCTCATATTTCATTCATAAATCCATTAGATATAGAATTCCATCCCAAATGAGTTATTGAACTCAATAGAAGCTATTAAGCTCACTAAACTTGATATTTTCTTTGTAAAATCCACAATTGATTCAAAGCTCATAAACAAGCTCATAAATTGTATATTTGTCTTTTTCTTTCTCATTAATCAAGCTAAAAACTCCATGAAAGTCCATGAATATACATTTCCCCCCTTAAATAAGCTTGCTTTTCCTAAAATACACAAAATGAGTGCATGATCACTCTCACTTAATCTTTATTATTGCTCTTTACACAATTACTCAAAATGCTTCCAAAAATCACCAAACTCAAAAAACTCAACCAAAATTCATGAGATCTTACAGGAAATTCGAAAATAATATGAAAAATCTACAGTATAATTTTCAAAATTTACTTCCAAGTATACGCTACATAGAAATTGCAATAACGGCCTAATTTACACTAAAGCAGGTCAGTTCACTTCAAAAATTCATAACTTTCATTGTAGACCTCAAATGGAGACCTAAAACCCCAATATGAAAAGATTAGAAGTCCTAAAAACTTTCATTTACAATACAAAATATGATTCCCATAATAGGGTTCCCAAAATGGGGTTAAAATACAAGTATGTCAGTTTTTAGTCCATTCTACGCAGTTTCGGTAAAACGACTATAACTTTTTCCATAGACCTTGGATTAAGGCGATTCAAAAAGGCATTTGAAAGCTAACACACTGAACTACCTACCCACCAAAATCATAATTTTTTAATGGGCCAATCATTACCATTTTGATCGTAAACTCTGTCCTATTTTGCTGAAATTTCCAGCCTTAGTGTTTTGACTTTTCCCTCTCTTTTTAATATAAATCCTCACTTGAAATCATTCCAAATCACCAAAAGCATCATCATAATCATCAATAAAACTAAAGATTATAAAATCAAATGTAAATCAATCCATAAATATGGTTTTAACTTAAGCTTGCATGAACATGATCATCTCTAAATCCTAGCGTGATTCCAGCTCAACTTCACCATGATTAACACCAAAATAACTCTTATTTTTTATCAAAATATCATGATCAATGATCACTAACATCAAAACAAGGATCAAAACTAAGATTAAAGAACAAAACCAACAAGATCAAGTTTCAAGATTATTCACTTTGCTTAAAGATAAGTAGAGATGGAGGTGTTATTTTGTGGTTTTGATGATGGAGGATGGTAGCTTGAAGTACTAGGATATTGGGGGGGGTCGGAAATCACTTGAGCTACCGAAAAAGTGGCCGAAAACAGCCCAAATAGTGCTACCAGCTGCTGCAGCCGTGAGGGAGGTGAGAGAGGAGAGAGAAGATGAAGTTTTGGATCGGATTGTGTTTTGTTGACTAATCTAACTCTTTGGTTGAGTTTTTAACTAGAAAATGACTATTTGACTAACCATAGTTAAGTTTAATCATGGTAATTAGTTAGGTTAATAAGCAAACTTGTTGGGTTTCAAATTGGGCCCTAAAAAAAGTTGGATTCGGAAATGAAACGCTTCGTAACGGTAATGTTTTTGCACAAATCAAAATTTAAATTTTTGCAAGGTTATAAAAATGATAATAATAAAATAATAATAATAATGATGATGATGATGATGATGATAATAATAATAATAATTTCATAAACCATAATTATCGAAGCCTACTATCAATTCACCCGATATTTAATTGATCAACAAAACTTAAATTAATAATCAATGAAACTTGAATTGCAAAATGGGATCTCAAATGAAATATCCCCTAATCGGGATGATCCAATATGATAAATGAAAGCGAAAAATTTAAATGGCATAAAGTAATTCGGTAAATATATATAAATTGAGTGCAATTGAATTAATAAACATGACTTGGTTAAACAAATAACTATGAGTGATTAAATAAATAAATATGATTAAATAAATAATTAAATATGATTTAACTAAATAAATATGTGTTGGGGTCGGGTTATTATAACCTTCCCCCCTTAAAAAGTTTTGTCCTCGAAACTTATGACGCTTGCCAAATGTATGCAATGCTGCTTTAAAAAAAAAACACATGCGCCATTGGTTCCCATTGCTTCAATCTGAAGAGGTATAATTTGCCCAATGTACTCCGACCAAGGGTATCTACGTATTGTATAACTGCTTAATCCCATGTTTCAGTAGTAGATCCGGATACTTCTCACACAATAGCCTCAATGAACTCAATTACTTTGATTCAAAATTGATATTCTCTTTGAAAGAAAAAAACCTTGTTACTAGTGAGGAAGTCCTCGCTACTGGTTCAACACCTTGTCCACTAATGAAAACTATTGTATACCCTGATAAGTACTCTGATACTAGTACGAGTGATAAAACACATTATATACGTGTTCGGGTTCAACGTCTAAGTGCAGTTAACAAGCCAAAGGATTTAACCTTTCATTGAAATATAAGGCCCCATATAACTAGTCCCTAATTGTCCTTGGATAGTCGGTCTCTTACTACCTTGACTAGAAAAGCCTTTTGAAATATTTCATAACCCATCTGAGACTTTGGTTATTTCCTTGTTTTGCCAGCGTAACTCTTTTGTCAACCTTGTATCACCTCAACATGTACTTGAATTTCCCCTCTTAATGCTTACTTGGGTTAGCTCTGACTTATACTCAATGGTTCTTCTGGCTCACTCCAATATAATTAGACAGTGCTTGAGATTATGCCCTTATCAGAATATCCTCATCTTATATTCCTAATACATTATATGATCACCCCTCATTAGACTACTCAAAGATCTGCTCCCAGTCGATAATGGGCAATGAAATGACCATGGTTAGGGATGAGAGTGATGAGACTAGAAAAGGCTAATAAAGGAGAGATTATCATGGAGTGGTTAAAATAAAGATAGTTATGAGTGTATCATGAATTCTGAAATATGATGCCACAAGAATTGTGGTTTATAAATATGAATAATAAGAGGTCCAATAAATAATCAATTAAGGAGAAAGATAGCATGGTCATACTGGGGTTTAACTAATGAATTGAAAACAAGATGACAAGCAACTAAGCGTCAATTAGGTGACTTTATAGCCACAAGCAACAAGATAAGTGCAATAGATAGATGAGACAAGCAATGATGCAATAAATAGACAGATAGATTGGATAAGCAAAGTGCAATAGATAGATAGATAAATTGGACAAGCAAAGTGTAATAGATAGATAAATGGATTGGACGAGCAAAGTGCTAATGGATACATAAATAGATTGAACAAGCTACAATGGGAACATGTCTTTACTCATATGAAGTCAATTTGAGTACAACAATAAGATTAAATCAAGAATGCAGAAGTTTATTTATCAGAACGTAAGATATATGTGTGGGAGTTGAAGTCCAAAATAAAGAGAATAAGGGGATTATGACCATCACAATCATCCACACCAATGGGAGTTGAATTACATTATAAATTCAGAACAAGTTATACGAGCGTATTATTATGAATAAATGAGATGTATGGTAGATGGGGGAATTAACTTTCAACAAAATGATCTACAACTCAAGATCATGAAATAGAGATGGTGAAGGTCGAGAGCATAGGAATGTTGACAACCATATAAGGTTGAACAAAAAATATATTGTACATTTAATAATGGGTTTGCAAAGACATGGAAGATCATGCTAATAGGAAACATCGGGTTGAAATGCAAAGGAGATTAAACAATATTGGATAGTATCAAGTTTTGAAGAGAAGACAAGCAAACAAGAATTACTATAAATGGGTATTCTTGCAAAAGATAAACTGTGGTTGCATGGGTTAGGTGTGATATCCGAACCTTAAATCATTCTTGGAAAAGACATCTGTTGTTAGCAGTTAATCCTATAAATCATTTGTGCAAGGTATAGGGCACTTATTTTTGATTGTGATTTTATTCAGCTCTCTGCACGCAGTACACAACCATAAGATTCTGTTTTTCTTCTTTATATAAACCTAAGGTTCCCCATGGAGACACACTTGGTCCAACATCCCTTATAATTCATCCACTGAGTCTTTAATTCTTTGGACTCTGTTGGGGGTCATATGATAGGGTTTTGAAAATGGATTGAGTACCTTGAACTAGGTTGATTTACAAATTAATGTTTCTTGGAGGAAAACAGTCCTGAAAGTCCTTAGATGAAACATTTAAATCCACCAATTGTAAATATGGATATGGATATACCGAGTGTGGTTGACATATCACTAATGTTCAATGTATTACTGACATGATAATTCACTTGCTTGCACAATGTAATTTGGGGGATAAATAGGGCTTTTCTTCCCTCGGCCCGTAGAAACGCACGCTTAGCCAATCCTCATCTCTCAAACTAACCTTAAGATCCTTACCAATCATCTTAGTTCTGTAAGTAAATAGTCAGTTCACCCCCATAATGATACCAAATCTGCCAATCAAATTGGATTGAATGTCCAGTGAATATGGTTCTAGTAATACTACTAGAGGCATGTGTATAAAAGATAAACATCAACTGCCTACTGGTCTCAGTAAATTGAAATGACAGGGGGGTAATATAAAATGTAAAAGATGTAACCACAACATAAATTCTTGCAACGATATTTCTTTATTCGTTAGAAAGGACCGACATGTAAGCTAAATGAATGAAACGACGAAGAATCGTAATGAAAGACGCAAGGCATAGAAATGACCTGCATATACCAGAGATGCAGTTTATTCATGATGGTCATTATAGTGAAGTAAATGATCGATGTTATAATGAAGGTGAAGAAATGTGACAGGTTACCAAAGCGACTTTTGAAAAGTCATACGGTATCCGTATGTGAGTAAAATAATGAAGATAAGGGTCAACACTATCAGAAGGGAAATTTTATTTATCTGATGTTTGAAAAGACAATACGTCAAGATGAAGGAGTCAATCTTATGACTGAACATGATGACATCCATCAATAATACATTTTACAGTAAATGAAAGTCTTAGGTAGGCATATAAACTTCAAAACTGCTAGTAGATGGAAATAGCACAAATCGTTGTTTATCATTACTAAACTTGGCTGTACTAGAAAAGGAAGGATTACCAAAATAACTTGAATAACGACATGCAGTTACGACCATAGAGTAGTATGCCAGCATGACGTTACGGTGCTATAGAATCACGAACAATATGGATACATTTAATTGCTGAAAGGGCACTCAGTGATTGGGTCTGAAGCAACCAAAGACTTTGCAAGCAATAAATGAATAGTGCCCAAATAAAGCAAGGGGTTCAAGTAGGAGACAGTAACAATATAAACATAGTGATAACTGAGCTGCAAGTAGAATGAATAAAATATGCTTAGGAAGAACTGCAAATCACACAGTAATGTATACCGGGGGTCATTATAGGCTCCATTATGGAAATAGAGAATTAAATGACTGTGATTGTCAGGGTTTGAATCACCTATAAAAAAAGGTTGCTCAGATGTGTTTGAAGAACTCCCCACAGACGACATATTAAATTTTCCATAAACACTCCATTAGAACTCAAGAGAGTGTTAGCATTAAAGAAATGATGCCTCTAAACAATTCAAGGTAACTAGGGCAGAAATAAGTCAATTATAGGAAGTAATGGGAGCATTGCTAATGTAAAGTCTTAGTATCAAGACCCCATGATTTCGATACATGGCAGATTAATCTTACTTGTACCACCCATATAATGCCAAGTAGTGCACCATAAGCTACTAATTGTTATCATCATACATAAGCACTTATTGTAGTGTTTTTCACATAGTAGTTCACCTCAAAGATATTGGCCCACCAGACATTTCCTCATCTAGAGGTTTACATCTGACTTGACATTGTATAAATCCCTTAAGAAGTTACAAATGGCATCCCTACATCGGCTTCAACCGTCACTGTACTCAAGGTCAGGTATATTAATTCACCGCAATGAAACTCTCAAATTCTAGAGTAAAATGGATAGAGTTTCGCTGAAAAACTGACTAAAACCCAGGGTTAAAGCCTTACAATAGATACCTAAAATGGAGAAAAATACTTCAATAGCTCAACGGCCACACACCGGAGTTCATAACTCAATGGATCACACATATGGAGTGCATGATTGCAAAAATTTAAACAAATGAGGAAAAAAAAACATACAATACAACTCCCAGATAAATAAGAGCATGCCTCACTAACAGGTGACCCAAATAGTTCCACATTCCACCTCGCTAATGCTTGAATGATATCTCTAAATGACTGAGTCACCCAAATGAAAATGATTTCTCCATATATGCCCATACATATGAACTTATAAGCAATAGCTCATTTAATGGGTCCAACATAACTCATACACACCTTGATAGCTAACTCACAAATACTTGATACCTCACAGTGGCCTTTACAACCTTAGGCTCTAATACCAAATCTGTGACGCCCCCAAAATGCTAATAACATGATTTAAGAAAAACTGCAGTGAAAGACTTAATGATAGAAGGCGCTACCGCCGTCCTGATAAGGACAAGGCTCACCACAATCATTTAATCTTGCAACTCAAGTTCAAATCACAATAGCTATTAAACTGAAATACTTCAAGACTAAAGTCCATAATAGTTTAATCTTCAATGCAATCGGCTTAATCATACCATATGCTAAGTCGCACTCCACACTACACAAGTAAAGACCCAATTTGACCCTGAGGTCGTTCACAATATTCATGCTATGCTGAATCCACGGTAAGCATATGATGAGTTCCAAAAGGGCTTGCTAAATGGAGAAACATGTGATACTTCATCACCTAAAATGGAAAACATAAAAACAATTCAAAAATATGAGCAAAAACTCAGTACATACATTCCTATATTGTAAAATGAGTATAGAAAAACTGTTGATGGGTACCTACTTTTACAATTCATTTAGTTTGCAATAACAATGAAAATGAAAGTACTATGAAACTGAATTATTCATTATTACCTGGATATGAATCCTTTGCAATGATATGATCTATACATAGGTATATACCTGCCAATCCGATCAAGAGTTGGCCTGAATCCACGCGGATAAATGATGGACTGACGCCCTATAGATGATAACTGACATGGTCACAAGTTAAATGGCAAATCACTATATAAACTGATTCATTGATAAAATCATTAAGAGTTGTAACTTGATAAACATATCCTGCTTTCTGAAGATGCAGGCAATGGACATACCTTGAGTCTTTAAAAATATCATTTGATTTGATAAAAGTCAGCTGTTTCATAAATATTGAAAAATATGTTCTGACTTAATAACACTTATGCATAACGGGGAATGATAACTAGGCCTCGACTCTGTTTTATAAATATCATTGTAAGTATATCTAGTCAGTAACTGATCTTTACTCACATAATTGAGTAAGTAAAAGTATGTGCAACAGAAATTGAGTAATTAAATGGTATACATAACTTGAGGATTTTAATATAACTTCAAAACTAAATTGGTAAAATTAATTAAATTTGATATAAAGTCAATGAAAGTAAAATAGACAGCAGTGAGATAAATGAGATTACAAAGAAAAAGGCCTTGATGGTGATAAATGAGGGAGTAGTTGTGGCCTTTTCTGAGATAGGTTGCTAATACGGGTTTAAGATTTGCTGATGTATAACTTAGTTTAAGATAACACCAAGTACACTAGATTGGCTTGATAAATACACTTGATACATTTTAAATTGAGTAAGCAATAAAGGTTTGAGGATAAGAGAGATATATCTTGGTTTAAAATAGTATAAGCAGTAATAACTTGATCTGATAAATATGGTTTATGCATCACAACTCTCCCCGCTTTTCATATTTCGTGCATAAATCTATTAGGTATAGAATTCCATCCCAAATGAGTCATTGAACTCAATAGAAGCTATTAAGCTCACTAAGTTCGGTGTTTTCTTTGTAAAATCTATAATTGATTCAAAGCTCATAAACAAGCTCCCAAATTATACATTTGTCTTCTTTTTTCTCATTAATCAAGCTAAAAGTTTCATGAAAGTCCATAAATATTCATTTCCCCCCTTAAATAACCTTGCTTGGCCTAAAATACACAAAATGCATGCATGACTTGCTCTTCACATAATTACTCAAAATGCTTCCAAAAATTATCAAACTCAAAATACTCAATCAAAATTCATGAGATCTTACAAGAAAATCGAAAATAATATGGACAATCTACAGTATAATTTTCAAAATTTTCCTCCAAGTATACGCTGCATAGAAATTGCAATAACGGCCTAATTTACACCAAAGCAGGTTAGTTTACTTCAAAAATTCATAGCTTTCATTTTAGACCTCAAATGGAGACCTAAAATCCCAATACAAAAATATTAAGAAGTTCGAAAAACTTTTATTTACAACACAAAATATGATTTCCACAACAGGGTTCCCAAAATGGGCTAAAATACAAGTGTGTCAGTTTTTAATTCATTCTATGCAGTTTTGGTAAAACGACCATAATGTTTTCCACAGGCCTCGGATTAAGGCGATTCAAGAGGCATTTGAAAGCTAACACACTGAACGATCTACCTACCAAAAATCATAATTTTTAAATGGGCCAATCATTATCAATTTAATCGTGAACTCTGCCCTATTTTGCTGAAATTTTCAGTCTCACTGTTTTGACTTTTTCCTTTGTTTTTCATATAAATCCTCACTTGAAATCATTCCAAATCACCAAAAGCATCTTCATAATCATCAATAAAACTAAAGATTATAAAATCCAATACAAATCAATCCAGAAAATATGATTTTAACTTAAGCTTGCATGAACATGATCATCTCTAAATCCTAACATGATTCAAGTTCAACTTCACCATGATCAACACCAAAATAACTCTTATTTTTTAATCAAAACATCATGATCAATGATCACTAACATCAAAACAAGGATCAAAACTAAGATTAAAGAGCAAAACTAACAAGATCAAGTTTCAAGATTACTCACTTCGCTTAAAGATAAGTAGAGATAGAGGTGTTATTTAGTGGTTTTGATGATGGAGGATGGTAGTTTGAGGTAATAGGATGTTAGGGGGTCGAAAATCACCTGAGCTAGCCAGAAAAGTGGCCGGAAACAATCCACATAGTGCTGCCAGCTGCTGCTGCCGTGAGGGAGGTGAGAGAGGAGAGAGAAGATGAAGTTTTGGATTGAATTTTGTTTTGTTGACTAATCTAACTCTTTGGCTGAGTTTTTAACTAGAAAATGACTATTTGACTAACCATGGTTAAGCTTAATCATGATAATTAGTTAGGTTAATAAGCAAACTTGTTGAGCTTTAAATTGGGCCCAAAAAAAGTTGGATTCGAAAATAAAACACTTCGTAACGGTAACATTTTTGCATAAATCAAAATTTAAATTTTTGCAATGTTATAAAAATAATAATAATAACAATAACAACAACAACAACAACAACAACAACAACAACAACAACAACAACAACAATAATAATAATAATAATAATAATAATAATAATAATAATAATAATAGTAATAATTTCTTAAACTATAATTCTCAAAGCTTACTATCAATTCACCCGATATTCAATTAATCAACAAAACTTGAATTAACAATCAATAAAATTTAAATTGCAAAATGGTACCCCAAATGAAATATCCTCCAATCGGGATGATTAAATATGATAAATGAAAGCGAAAAATTTAAATGACATAAAGTAATTCGGTAAATATATATAAATTGATTGCAATTGAATTAATAAACATGACTTGGTTAAACAAATAACCATGAGTGATAAATTGAATAAACGTGATTAAATAAATAATTAAATATGATTTAAATAAATAAATATGTGTTAGGGTCGGGTTATTACAACGTCAATGAAAATAAATCCTCTCTCTCTCTCTCTCTAAAAATCTCATTCCCGTGGCTTGAGTTTATAGGAAGCTTGATTTGCTCAGTCATCTTGCAGCAATATGTAAGTGATCATTATTTCAATTGTGGCCGTTTTCATCCAAGGTGCAGCTTTTGGTTGTAGTGAAATAAACACAAAAACTCAGTAAACTATCTTCTTATTCTACTTCTGCTATGGACTTTTACATGGTCATTGCTTCATAAGTCTAATGTCAGCAAAGTTATCTCTTAGCAATTAAGGGTGTAAGGAGCCATATGTGTGACCAGCCACACCTTGGGTAGGTGGGACCATAGGATATTGGTTTGGTTTAGTTTTGTACGTGTATGGCAGATGAGCATTTGACTAGTTCGAGCTAATTTGGCCAGAATCCCCTCCATAGCAGGCTACGCAAGTCTTATCGAGAAGCTCGACTGTATTGGTAAAGTCGCAGTTACTTCAAGGAGGCCTCAGCCTCATACTACACCACAACACAAGTAATATCATAATTTACTATTTAAAATCGCTACTAGTGTGTGCGTGTGTGAGAGTGTGTGTGTCTGTGTATTAGTTTAAACCTGCTGAATTAGAGCAACGTATTATTGGTTGCAGTGTGGTTTCTAGCATACTTTCACCTTTCCATATCATATTAATGAAGAATGCTATTGGAAGTCATGGAGAACAAGTTCAAGGTGCCGCTTTATGCATCTTAAGATCGTCAAGATTGTTGGTCTCGAAGCTGCTGGAGGAGTAACGAAAACCCTCTTTCAGTTTCTAGATTTTGTACTGAGGAATTGTGGGCTGCTTGAAAAGCTAGTTATCCCAACATCGGGATATATAATGCGAGAGGTACTAGAGGAGGCTTTGCAGCTGCCCTCTAGTCCTAATGTCATAGTTCACTACGAACCTCACCACCTTTGGATTGATCCTCTCCACATGTGCCCAATATGAATTATCGCCTATGTTATGATCCTTTTTGGAGAAGGTCTGTGTAAATTTGTAAATAGATCTAATATGTCCTATGCTATGCCGTAGTACACCTACTATACCCTAAACTTTGTCATTGTATGTATATGAGGCCATTAATGTTAAGAGTATATAACATATTTTGGGTTTTCAATGATAACTTTAAACTTTTGGTTAATATTGTTCTTTTTATATGACATTAAAACCTTTTTGGTGAGAGGTCCATCATGAGTGATTTTCACGACATATATGCTTCAAGCTCAATAGGCATTTGTCAAGTGAATTTAGATTGATCGAATTAGCTGTTTGAAAAAAAAAAAAAATTGTTTAGTGAAATTAGTTGTTTTGAAGAAAGTTATCCAACGAAACACTAATTTTTGAAAAGCTCTCCTATAAAATTTATAGAACTAGCCTTTCCAAATTAGCTTTATAGATCTAAAAAACTCTTCCCAAAAACTATTTTATCAAGCACTCAAATTAGTTGTTTGATATCAAACAATTAATTTTAATCCCAAAAACTTTCTAAAAAGCTCTATACCAAATAATCGCATAGTTCTTAAATAGTTAACTTGTTGGATTTGGTTTTCTATTTCCCTATATCCAAGCGCAAGTTTTTGATTTCTGTCTTTCTTTCTTTCTTTCTTTCTTTTTTAAGAAAAAATGAAGCCTTTTGTGATAACCTTTTTCAAGCACATAGTAGTTATTGGTAATTTTTGGTAGCCTTATCTATTACCTTTTTCAGGCACATAGAAATGGTTAATTTTGGGGGGAGAAATTACTTAAGTATTACTATGTATCTCAAGAAAGGATAAAAGAAGGTTGAAAAAAAAAGTTACTTACAATGGTCCTAATTCTATTCTAAATTAGTTGCCGTTTTTGGTATGGAAATTGCTCTTACTGTGATCTTTATTGTGTAGTTCCCCATTTGCTTGAGTGTTGGATTTTTCTAGTTTGAAATTTCAGTCAATTACGAAAATGTAGTAGACTGGGAGAGAGATATACTCCATACAGGATCAGTTACTCAAAATTTTCACCTTGTCAGAAATTTTCCATTTGATAAAAAACAAAAAAGTTAAATTGGCATCTAAAGATTATAAGCTCTTATTCTCCTTTAAATTATGATCTTCAGCAAGCCATACCTCAAACCAAAGTGAACTGATTCAAGCGAGTTGACATCTGATCTCCGCAAAAATAAAATACCAAGTTTAAGTCTTCTCAACGAATGAAACATGCATTGAGATTTAGGAGAGTACAACCCTTGTGACTGGACAGCTAGTTGATTCTAGCCAACAGAGGATCAGACACCAAAGAGTTCCTCCACAAAAAAAAAAAAAAAAAAAAAGGAAGGAAGGTTAAAGCCATCATTTGTTTTTGGAATAGATCCAAGTTTTAGAATTGCCATGAACTTGTCAATACAAACATCACTCAAATATATTCTTTTCTTTGATGAAAAGAGGTAGGTTTAGAAATGTCAAACAGACTTCAATAGGGGTTCCCAAACCTCAACAACAGTATGGGTAATGCTTATGTCACAGAAAAAAGTTCTCCTTCAGTAAATATGAATTAGGATTAGGTGCAAACCACCCGTTACTATGCCAACCTATGTTTAGTGCAAGCTTAATATGAGCCATTAGATTGATGGCATCTAACAGTTGGCTATTGATGATTTCTTTGGTCATCCATGAAAGGAGATTCTGAGCTTGATGAGAGAACTTGGAGAGAGATAAAAAGAGAGAACAATAGAATTGCAAATGGAAGTATACTTGCTATCATTAAGCTCAAGCATTTATATAGTTAGTTGTATAACCAACTTCATACCGTATACATCAGAGAAAGAAGAAAATATCTTCCACTAGTATCAAATATCAGAATACAATGTATTATTGTTAGCTCAGCATATATTGCCAGCTCAACAGCCTCAGTACACTAGCGTCTCCTACACTCCCCCTCAAGCTGGTAGTTGGGTAGAGCCCAGCTTGGTTAAAAGATAAACATATTGAGAAGCAGAAACCACTTTGGTAAAGAGATCTGTCAATTGGTTTTTAGAACTGAGAAAGGAAGGTTGAACTTGACCTGCCTTGAACTTATCACGAACATATATAATGACAATGCACCTCAATATATTTAGTCCTCTTATGAAACACAGGGTTTCTCACAATGTGGAGGGTAGCCTAATTCTCACAGAACAGATGCCCAGGTAAAATGGGCTAGACTGCTAAATCGCTGAGTAAGGCAAGCAATAAAGTAAGTTCGCAGCAGGTCTTAGCCATGGGTCTGTACTCGCCTTTAGCAGTCGAACAATCCATAACATCCTACTTCTTTGATTTCCAGGAAATCAGTGAATTATCAAGCAGAATAGCATAATTAGTGACTGATTTTCTAGAGTTGGGACAACTACCTCAGTCAAAATCACAATATGCTTTCAGTTGAAGATCAGAATTGGCAGCAAGCAATATGCCATGATTAGATGAGGCCTTTAAGTATCTCAGAACCTGAAAGGCTTCTTGCATATGAGCATTTATAGGATTGCTCACAAATTGACTCAGAAATTGCATAGTAAAGCTGATGTCATCTTTGGTAATGGACAGGTATATTGGCTTACCAACAAGTCTTTTTAAAGTATTAGGATCTGCAAGCACTTGTCCTGAGTCAGTATACAATTTGAGGTTAGGTGTCAAAGGAACCTTCAAGGCTATACAATTTTCCATCTTGGTTTCTTTGAGAAGATCCGTGGTGTATTTCCTTTGGCATAAAAAGATGCCCTCATCAGTTCTGCTAACCTCCAAACCCAAAAAATAGATCAAATGGCCAAGATCCTTCATATGAAACTTGGCACTTAAGTATGATTTCAATTCTGTTATAACTTTGTCATCACTTCCTGTTATGACCATGTCATCTACATAGACTAACACAACAGTATATATAGGAAGAAGTAGTTTGTTTGGTAAATAAAGTGTAATCAGCTCGGGACTGATGGCAGCCAAATTTAATCAAACTTGTAGACAATTTATCAAACCATTGTAAGCAAGCGCATAGAGAGATTTTAGAAGCTTGCAAACCAAACTTTCCTCTAGTTGGTGCCATTGGAGTGGATTGAATATCAGTGCTAAAGTCAGCATAAACTTGAGGCAAAGTCATATAGACTTCCTCCTTTAGATTACCATGTAAAAAGGCATTGGAAACATCCATTTGATATAAATGCCAATGTTTAATGGAAGCAACAGCCAGCAAAGTCCTAACAGTGGTCATTTTGGCTATTAGGGCAAAGGTTTCCCAGTAATCAAAGCCAAAGTAAGGCTTTGTAGCAGGGGTTGACTGCAACAGTTTTCCACAGCACTAGCAAGGGGAACATAACAATCTTCAGATTTGGTGACCTGAGCCACAAAACCACTTAGCCAGGCTGGATTTTTATTTACTCTGCTGCGTCTTCTAACTGGCTGGACAACTAAGCTTTAGACATCATTGCCTTGTAATGGTGTAGTAGCTGTGGAGGAAGGGACACTCTGTGGTATGGCTTGCATAATGGTGCTTGAGGCGGATGCATTTTGTGGAGCACTATCAGCTTCCAAAGCAGCCTCACTTGCAGATTCAGCACTCATTAGCATCAGGATATCATCTAAATACCCACTGTGTTACAAGTCTTTAGTCCTTGGCACTACCTCTGGTATATGTTGAATATACTTGTCATAACTTCCCTTTTTGTAAGGAAATATATGTTCATAAAACTGAACGTCTCTTAAGACAAAGGTTTGCTTTGTGAGCAAGTTCATTAGCTGATAGCCCTGCTGATCACTAGCATAGCAAAGAAACAAACAAGGCACCCCTCTAGGATCCAACTTGTCATGTGTTCTGGCTCGATTACTAGCCTTAGCTAGACAACCAAGGATTATTAGGTTGTCATGGTTAGGACTCTTCTTTAATAACGTCTCATAGGGAGTTTCATAGCCAAGTACCTTGGATGGTGGTCTATTGATCAAGTATACAATAGCTAAAATACAATCTCCCCAATAAGTGTAGAGGTAAAGTGCTTAGAACCTCAATGCCCTTGATATTTCAAGAATGTGCTTGTGCTTTATCTTAACTCTTCCATTTTGTTGAGGTATATTAACATGTGATGTTTGGTGTACTATGCCAAGCTGATCAAAATAGTCTTGCGTGGGTCCAAAATCAAACTCCAAGGCATTGTCTGACCTTAGAATTTTGACTTATTTTCCAAAGTGTGCCTTTGCATAAACACAACATTTTTGAATCGTAGCAAATGCTTAGGACTTATACTGCAGTAAAAAAACAAATGTGGCTCTAGTGTGATCATCTACTATTGTAAGAAAGCATTGACCAGCCTGTATGCACCCCATATGTCAATATGTACCAGATCAAACGGTTCAGCATCATGGTATTCACTTAGATCATAGGCTAATTTTGCAAATTTTATCATTGGACATGTCAAACACATTTCCTGATTATCAGTGGGATTAGGTACAACATAAATATGCCTCAATTTTGACAGTGGAGCATGCCCTAATTGTTTATAGCATAAAGAAAAATCCAACAGTTTATTTGCAGCATTAGCAGTTGAAAATAGTCTACAATCAGTGAACAAATTGTGCAATACTAATTGGTAAGTATTTAGTAACTGTGGATGCACCTTTTCTAAAGGTAAATTTATAAGGTAATAGAGGCATCCTCTGTGTTCACCAACTCCCTTTACCTTCCTTGTTACACAGTCCTGAAATAAGCATATTTCCTCATGAAATATTGCTATACAATTATTATCTCTGCATGACTTGCTTACAGACAATAGATTGTATTTAAATGTGGGAACCACAAGTGTTTCCTTCAAACCATATCATTACACAAATTCACATTTCCAACATGTGTTATTGGTGCTTGAGTGCCATTTGGTAGTTTGATGCAGGATTTAGCATTATTGTTTTTTATGTCATGCAAAAACTTTAGCAAAGAAGTCATGTGATATGTTGCACCAATATCAATGACCCAGTCTATAGCCCTTTCTCAGCTTGAAAGCAAACTACTATACCTGCAAAGCTGTAATCAATCTCTTCATCTGTGTCCACTAAGTGACTGGCAGAACTTGAGCTACTTAAAGCTGGGAGTAATTTGAGCAGCTGATCAATTTGTTGAGCAGTCAAGCCTGATACAGATTTCTCTGCTATCTCAGCTTGGTTTGCCGCCTTGAACCCTAATCCATCTGTCTTGCCTCCAAAACTTTTTTGCTCCCCCTTTCCTTGCTTGTTTGCTTGTTTGCTCCCCCTTTCCTTTGAGGATTTTTCTTTCCTCTTAGGTGCCAGCTAGCGTAGCTTATGACTTTCCAGCATTTCTCCTTTGAATGACCTTTTACCCCACATATAGTGCCCCTCACTTCAGTATTTCTCCTTAACATAGCTGATGATTCTACATGAAGTTGTACATCTTCCAGGACTTGACGTTGCAATTCTTCTTGCTGAATCATGGAGCAACTGACACAACTGAATGTAGTGGATTCATCAATAGTATTTGACTTTGCTGAGATGAATACGTTTTATCAAGTTCATTCAGAAACTGAAATAGTCTTTGCTCCTCATTCTGTTTTGCCAATGCTTGCAAAAAACTAATGATTTCATCAGTAACAATTGAAAAAGGGCGCAAATCATTCATTGCACTCAGTTCTTCCCAGATTCCTCTCATCCAAGTATAATACTCATTAATTTGTTTCAAATTGTACACATGCTTATTAAGTTTATACTTCCTTGCACCATTACTCACAGCAAATCTTCTCTTTAGTTGCTTCCAAATTTCAGCAACTGATTCAATATACAAAATTGAATCTACAATTGGATCAGACTTAGAGTTCATAATCCATGCTATGACTAAATTGTTTCATGCATCCCATTGATCTCCTTTGATTGGATCATCAGCAGGTCGAGGAAGAGTTCCGTGGACAAATGGAAGTTTTCTCTTTGTTGATAAAGCAATCTCTACACGACCTAAAATTGCTTGATCGACTAAGCTTGATCTTCAGATCAAAAGATCCGGGTCCATCCGAAGGATGAACAAATAATGGGTTCTGCAACTCAACAAAGTTGTTGCGATTTCTCTGTCATTCTTGTCCAGATTCAGTCGGGAACAAGAAGTTTGGACTGATTTTGATCGTGATTATCAGTATGTGAATCCTTCAATTCTACTCACAAACTCAGATCACATCACAGAGCTCTTATACCATGATGGTTTCTTTGGTCCTCGATGAAAGGTGATTCTGAGCATGATGAGAGAACTTGGAGAGAAAGAGAGAGCAATGGAATTACAAATGGACGTATATTTGTTATTATTCAGCTCAAGCATTTATATAGTTAGTTGTCTAACCAACTTCATACAGTATGCATCAGAGAAAGAAGAAAATATCTTCCACTAAAACAAAATAACAGAATGCAATATATTATTGCCAGCTCAGCACATATTACTAGCTCGGCAGCCTCAATATACTAGCATCTCCAACTGCTGCAGACGCCCTTCAGTCAGCATGGGGGGTTCTAATTGGGGGGAATTCATAAAAGAACCTCCGTTCTTCTTTCCTTAATGTGCTTCACTGCTCAGTCCTTTTGTGAAACTTTTTCTGTCCTTCTGCAAGTCTGTGTACCATGTTCTAGCTTGAGGTGCCTGAAAAGTGCTCTGAGTCGCTCAAGATAACAAACCTTTGGTGATTTTTGGAGGAGTACAAGGTTGAAAGAGGGATTTAATTACCTTTTTATTGTTTTCAATTGATTGTATTTTCGAGTCTATTCTTCAAATTTTACTGGATTTCTTCTGGATTTCGTTTCATCTTGTTGATTAAGATCATAATTTAAATAAACTACGGATGCTGAGCAATTATGGTGTAGTCTTAGAGATTTGGGAGAGGTGATTCCTAATGATGGGGTTCTAGGCTAGTGATTAGGGCTGGGTAATTGATCAGGTTGGATCAGTTAGGCCTGATCCATTCACGAAGTGGACTGGTTTGGGTTATGATTAGCCCGTTAATTATTAGGGACAGGTCGGGTCTTTTATGTAAATAAACGAGTCTGGTCGGATCGGCCTATGGACGATTTGTTTTTGGCCTATTTTAAAAAGGAATAAACTTACACAAAAAAACTATTTATAATAATTATTGTTATGCATAAAGTGTTAGTATTAAGTTTAACTAATTGAAATATATAAACTAGTGTATCAAGTAGGTTGAAAAAGTAATAGGTCATTAAATGGGCCGTTGATGGGCCAACCTGATCTGACCCATTAATATGTCTTCATGGGCTGGCCCACTATTGATCATATTCATTATTGACCCTATTTTAAAGGAGCATATCCGCTTAATTCAATGGGTACCCGGCCCATTGTCTACCCCTACTGGTTGATGTTTCGTTCAGTCCAATTTCAGGGCCTCAATTTTGTTTTTGTGACTTGAATTGCCCATTTGCAGCTTCATTGACGAATCATTGTCGACATCATCGTCGTTGTTCCTCATCGATAATCTCATCTAACCAGTTTCAAAGGAGATGGAGTAATCAACAGGATAGTGGTGCGAAGAGAAGGCAGACCACCCAAAAATGTGGGTAGAGTGGAGGGCTGACACGATGAGCGATAGTGGTTGCAGTTAGAGACGGTGATGGAGGGTTGCCCTGTTATTTGTGAAAGCTGGATCGTGATCGCCACGGCTTTGTTGATTGTGCCATTCCTAAATGACCTAGACAAAAATGAATACTGTGCTTTGACAAAAATGAATACTATTTGAGGGGAAAATGAACATTAAATAAATGAATATGACTTCATTTCTAATACGGAAGTTGGAATAATATAAAAAAAATTTATATTGAGTAAATATATCATCTTACCAGATATTACGATGCCATCAGGCAATGCCATGCTAGTCCCTTGATTTAGGACTTAAGTAGTAGTTCCTTTAAACAAATGAACATTGATTTAAAAATGCATTATCCTTTAGAATAGTTTTTTTTTTTTTTTGGGTGCACAAGAGGGCACTAAGCCCCTAGAAAAAGCTTTTTATTGATTCACAACTAACCTCAGGGACTTAACTCCTACTTAGTCTGCATGCAGTGAAGCAAAGACCTCCCTGGGAGGCTCATTGAACAAGACCAAATCGCAATTAAGCAATTAAGCTCGATACCTAAATTGGCCAGCGTATCCACCACTTAATTTATTTCTCGGTAGCAATGGGAGAGTATCACTTCCCAATCCAAGGACTCGAGTAACCCCTTACATCTCTGGACATGGCATAATGAAGGGCATAGCATAGCAAGCTTCCCTTTAGCATCCCCACAACTAGCATGGAATCAACATTAACCACAAGCTTCTTGAAACCCTTTTCCTTTGCTACTAGCAAGCCACGTAGCACTGCTCGTAACTCTGCTCTAGCCGAATAATACACTCCCATTCTCTCGGCAAAGCCTCCCATCCATTCCCAGTGCCATCCCCGGAAAATGCCTCCTCCTCCTGACACTCCTGGATTCCTCCTCGATGCACCATCCGTATTCAACGCAATCCAGCCGACCGGAGGTGGCTCCCAACCCACCAAAATTTCTTCCCTCATACGCTCAACTCGATTGGGCCATTTATTTGCAGTGAGCATAGCTTTGGTTGTCTCCTAGAACCTCATGTTAAGGTAGCGTATTTTATCAGGGGGAATGTTCGATGCTCTCTTGGAGTAGCTCTCATTCCTCTAGCGCCATAACCACCAAACGACGATCGTAAATTTCATGGCCATAATTGTCTTGAACCGTGGAGTTATGTTACGGAGGATCCAATCCTTCAACTCAAGTCCTGAGTCATGTATTCCTATTTTTGCATTATCAAAATATTGCCAGACCTCACGTGCACCTTTGCTTAACCTTAGTATATGGGTAGTGTCTTTTGTCGTATCTGGACAATTGATATAAGATGGATTAGACGCGAACCCCCTTTTCACTCTATATTCTCATTAGTCATCAAAGCTCCATGTAGGACTGCACAAAGAAGGATCTTCATTTTTTGCGGTGCCTTCACTCACCAGATCGCTCTCCATTTCTCTTGGTCGTCATAAGAGCTATCACCATGCAATATGTTTATGGCTGATTGTACGGAATACATTCCCGAACTCGTCCTACCCCAGAATATTTTGTCCTGGATCGCCGCCTCAGGATAGACTTGTATAGTTGTATTGATGCAATAAGGTTCAAAAAGTCTTCAGGGAAAAATTCCCGTAATTCCTCCCACGCCATCCTGTATTCGGATCCCAATAATCAGCTACAGTTTTTTGTTGAATTGTACTAGGCACAGGTCAGGTTGCCACCTCCACCAAGGGTTGCCCTGAGGCCCATCTCTAGAGCCAGAATAACGTCCCTCGTTCATCCCAATGGAGTGTTGGATGCCTTTCTGAAGGATCAGGCTACTTTTGGTGATGCCTTTCCACGAATTAGAGGGATTACGACAGGCTAGAACATGTTAACACCCCTCCTTCCTTTGCAATATTTATGGCGCAAAACCCTAACCCACAAGGACGTAGGCTCGTGCAACAGTCTCCAACCCAACTTTGCCATGGATGCCGAGTTGAGTTCACGTATGGGCAGAATACCTAGGCCCCCCTCTTAATATGGATTCTGTGGTGGTAGCCCAAGCTACTAGGTCCGGTTTGCATTCCGTGTTTGTTCCGGCCCATAAAAGCCTCGGACCTTCCGATCAAGCTCATCACAGACTGCTCGTGGGATCCTACATGTTTGCATAGCATATGCTGGTATAGCCAAGATGGTAGACTTTATAAGTTTAGTAGCCTTGCTAGCGAGAGCCATTTGGTTCTCCACCCAGTAAGTCTGTTGCCCACCCCGTCAATAATGTACTGGAACGTATCCTTGGTCACCCTCTTCAACAATGTGGGGACTCCCAAGTAGTTGCCCAAATCTGTCGTGATTGGTATTCCAATAGCCTCACCGATCATCTCTTCATCTGATAAATTCACATTAGAAGAGAAAATGATGTGGGATTTAGCATGGCTTATTTTTTGCCCAGATGTAGAGCAGAAAAGTTGTACAACACGGGCTTGATCCTCCGTGGCTTTAGCAAACACGACTAAGTCATCGGCAAACATCAAATTTGAGACTTGAGGTCCCCCTCGGTAAATTGGTACAGGCTTCCATTTCCGTTGAGAAACTGTTGTCTCAATAATATGGGCCAACCGCTTCATACATAACACAAACAGATACGGGGAGAGAGGATCTCCTTGCCGAATACCCCTTGTAGGTTGGAAAGTTTTAGTAGGCATCCCATTCCACAAAACACTCATCGTGCACGTCAAGATGCATGAATAAATAACGTATACGAGTGCCGGTGGAAACTGCATCCAATCCCGCGTCTCTCTCACGAAAACAGTAATTTCAAAAAAAAGAACTTGATTATCATAGAAATGAATATGTATTATATTATCGTAAGAACAGAATTGGAAAAGTAATTTCTTGGACAAATTGTGATCCAAAAAAATTATTGCACAAACCCCTCTTATGTGATAATCAGATATTCATTTTTTATATACTGATTATTCATTTTTCTTGTGAACAATATTCATTTTCTTTATAACGAAATACTCGTATTGAATTTAAAAAGAAATGAACTTTATATATATATATATATATATATACAAAAAATGAATATGAATCAACATATTTTGTGAACAGTTTTTATTTTTAGTAAGAAAATATTCGTGTTGAATTTGAAAAAAATGAATTTTATGTGTACAAAAAATGAATATGAATCAGCTGGAAAAAGAGGTCCAAAATTTTATATAATAGAGCAGTTTCAAAGTGACTTCACATTGTTTCAAACTTAGGTCCTCGATTGTAGATTTTTTTGTTAAAATTAACTTCTCAAAACTAATTCAAAACTTGGAATATTATCTTTGCAGAACATACTTTGGATAAAATGAATTGGCTCATGTGAAAGTAATTAACATTAGAGTAAAAATTGGATTTAATATTTGCGAAAAAGGATGAATTTTTATACAACATACAAACGAACGATGGTTTTGTAAATAACGAATACGTTTCTAAACAAAATGAATATGCTTCGAAAAAATGGATGCGTTTATAATTCATATTTTAAGCCTACATCTACTTCATCCCCCCAAAAAATAAAAATTCCAACAATGAAAATTCATATTCACTTTTCAATAAATACTTGGTTCATTTTTTGTAGAAAATCTTATTCGTCATTTTTAATTCACTTTAATTTTTAATTCTTTTTTCAAAATAAATTTTCCAGCTTTTTATGGTTAAGGACCATTTTTTTTTTAAAAAAAAAAAAAAATAAGGTCACCACCCAGCCAGAACGGCAGCAACTAGAAGATCGTCGGTATATCAGAATGGCATTCATCCCATGTCTATACTCCACCATCTTACTTCACCGTCCGCGAAACAAAACCAGAAACCCTAGGAGAGAGAAACCGAACAGATCATCCTATTATCCCAAGCTCGCTCCTCCATGGCCTTCATCGCCCAATCCATAATCTTGATTAGGGGTGGACAACGAACTGCATATCAATTGGGTCAAGTGAGTAGACCTGTTTAAAATATGACCAATAAAGGGTCCGGTCACTAGTGAGCCGACCCGTTAAGGCATATTAATGAGCTGGGTCAGATCGGCTCATTAATGATCCGTTTAGTGACCCATTATTTTTTTAATCCTACTTAACGCACTAGTTTACATGTTCTAATTAGTTAAACTTATTATTAACATTTTATACATAACAATAATTATTATACATAGTTTTTTTGTGCAAATTTGTTCTATTTTAAAATGGGCCAAAAGCGGGCCGCTCATAGCTCGACTCAACCCGACCCGTTTATTTGCACAAAAGGTCTAACCCGGCCTAAATGATTAACAGGCCGACCCTAACCCGACCTGATTCAGCCAATTGCTCACCCCTAATCTTGATTGATAAGTTCTCAATCCTCATCTTACCAGATCCATAATTTGGCTTACATTACCAAAAATTCATCAACTATTCAATTTCATTATCATATCACAGTAAACTAACATCCTTGAGTGAATCGAACAAAATTAGGCTCAAGTTGCCCAAATTTTGATGAAATTACTCCAAATTTGACATAAAAGACGAAATTAACGAATATTAGAAACAAGAAAAAGAAAAAGTCCTTGAAAAATTCCTCAAGGACAATGAATCGTCAACAATGAGTTTCTATGGCCTCCCATGGCGAACAAAGAATCTGTACCGGCTTGCAAATATGCCAACCATCCATGCTGGAACTAATTACTGTTTGATAGGAGAGTGCAGCGAGGGGAAAGAGAGATGAGCAAATGAAGGTTACAACAAGTTGATGAAGTTGAAGTGGCAGAACTAAGATTGAAATAACCCATCAAGCCGTGTAATATCCGCACAAATAACGAAAAGCCCCTTCATGTTTGCTCGGATTACGAGCATCCCATTCTGAGGCTCTAGCTTCATTAACTTATTGGGATATCAATATCAGCCGTTCAATGCACTGATCAAGGGCCCAATGTAAGTTTGCATTGAAAATTTGTTTGCGCCTTTAACTCTTTAAGGAGGTTTGCTCCTGATCTCAACCCCCCTAAATATTATGGTCAAGAAGGGAGGCAAAGCCCATAATATGAGGAAAAGCTGGTTGGGTAAATCAAATGACCCCTTCATGTCACGGCGCTTGGTGAAGTAAGGAGAAACTTCGGAAAAATGTAGTAGGAGGTTTACCTAAAAGTTGGAACTAAGAGCTGAAGAGCTGCATAATATGTATTTTAGGTCTCCGGCAAAGTGCGACAAATAACAATCGTATGACAGATTCACTGGCAAGCTCACCCTTCTAATGAAAAATTGATCTAGAATGCGGGGAAGATCTTAAAACACTGTGTGAAGTTTGGGAAGATTGAGGGAAAAATTTTCTTCATAAGGGGATGCTAGTAATTGTTTTTCCCTTATCAGTTATAAGATTAGAGAGGTGAAAAATATAATCTCTAGCATCAATAATGAAAATGAGATTATAATCACATAAGTCCTGTTTGGACTGTTAGCTGTTTGTATTAGCTGTTAGCTGTTTTAGCTATTACCCGTTGGTAAAATTTCATTTATACCTTTATTTATAAATTACTTTTTAATAGCATGTGGTGTAATTTTTGCGAACTTTTGGACAACTAGGCCATTTCCACATTTTTCCTTAAAGGTTAATGAGAATAACTTTTTCAAGAAAAGTTTTTTAGAGCCAAACATTTATTGAAAACAGCCATTTACCAAACACCCTTTGACCATTTGATTTGGTCAAAACAGCTAAATCCTACCAAATAGCTATTTTTGCCCCAACAGCTATTGCCACCAAACACTCCCATAGACTTGTCAGATTATTCAGATTGTCCTGGGATTTAACAAGACACTTCTTCCTTTAAAAAAAGCTTGCAATATTGTGGATCTGATCCTTAGAGGACTGTTTGTAGGTTTTTTGAATCTGGCATGTTTTTGGAAGCAAATAAAATCTGAAGTTATCACTTTGATTCCAAAGGTTGAGAATCCAAGCACTATACAACACTACAGGCTCATAGCACGTTGTTCCAATCTTTATAATGTCATCTCAAAGGCGCTTGGGTACGTAAGCAATCTGTTTTGAGAGAATTGATAGCACGAAGCAAGTTGCATTCATAAAAGAAAAAACCTCCAGGAGAATGTTACTTGTCCATGGGTTAGTGCACTGTTATACTTAAATGAACCTCTCCTAGAGACATGATCAAAATTAATAACCAAAAGGCCTATGATACCTATACAATGCCCTTATTAGACTATCTCTTGGTGTCATGGGATTCTCAGGGAAGTGTGTTGAGTAAGTGGGTACGATTGTCAGAAGGTTTCTTCCCGAGTAAGGGGGGGCTTTGCCAAGACAATTCCTTGTCACCCGAGTTGGCTGTGATTGCTATGAAGATTTTTAGTAAGCTTTTATATTTCTACTAAGGGTTCTAAATTTCATCCAGTGTGCAATAGGCTTGGGGTACCTTGCCACACTTTTGTGAAGGCAGAACTGATACAACCTAGAAGTTCTATAACTAGTCTCACCCGAACCAACATTTAAGCTACTGAATCAGATTCCAGTTTATCCATCCACTTAGAATAGAGCATGCAATATAGCACAACAACATTTAAGCTACTAAATCAGACTCCAGTTTAGACGTTCACTTAGAATAGAGCATGCAATATAACGCAATACCAGCTGCTAAAGAATGGCTTATTCATCATTACAACAGCAAAACCTGCACTTGAGGTGAGGATCACGGGGAACTCATCAATTGCTATACTACTGAAAAGAAATGTTCTTTACCAAAATCATGTTCCAACCCGCTCCTCTCTTATGAACTAATTTGTCCAAGGCCTTTGTAGAGTGCAGCACAAACTGTGCAAACTCAGTCAAAAGACTTATGAAAAGCCATTGATCTCAACAATCTTTGAGGACTTGGAGACCATACCCTTTTTGGGATGTCCAGTAGTTCTTCCTAATGGAAAAGTCCGGCTCCCCAAACTACTATGATGGAGACCATCAAGCCCAGCCCAAGCCCAAAGACCATCAAGCCCAGCCCAAGGAAGACCCAATCAAGCTTCAAGAAGTCAAAGAATTAGTGCCCGATTCGTCCATACGGAAGGTAATTTTTGTGGTAACTTTTGGACAAGCTCAAGTAGACCCACAACTTGAGGGCCCATATGCTTTGGAAGCTTAAGATTTCAGCTTTAAAGTAAGCCCAAGTTTGTTTAATTTGGACGTCATTTGATTGGGCAAAATATCACTCAAAGGTACATTGTTCTGTTCCAGTCCAGTCTGAGATAGGTGCATTGTTTGGGCCATAACTTTTAAACCGCTTATCCAAATTAAGCAAATGAGCCCATTCTGGAAAATAGACTTCCAGGGCTTTCTAGCAAGCCCAAGAACGCATGTTGTGGCCGAGTATTCTAGAAGATATACTCTGTTGAATTTGAGACAGCTGCAAGGATTAATTCTGGGAAAGTGAAGAGTCTTCGGTTACATGTGTTTGTGTGGCTGATATTGTGCACGTTTTGGAGGCTTCTAGATGAAGATAATCAGCTGATAGAAATCCTAGAATATTCCTTGTAACCTCCCCCACCCCTTTTATGATGAGTCTTTTCATTTTACTTAGTCTTTTCATTGGCTAGTTTTAATTGTTAGGAGTTGTTGAGTCTTTTGGTTGTCTTTTGCTGAGCTTATAAAAGAGGAGGGGCGTGTGATGCTTGTCATTCAGATTGTATGAGATTTCCAAAAGCAATACAAGTACTTTGAGTGTGTTTCTCAAAAGTGCATCTAAAATTCCTAGTTCTATATCTTGAATTGTGGCAAATTCAAGTGGTGTTCTAGGTTCTCTATCTTCTCCATTGGAGTGATTCCTCGGTTAAGACAAGAGAATTAGCCCAAGATCAAGTCATTGAGTGGCTCCGTGAAGGATTATCTCAATTACAAGATCTTGTTCTATCCTTTTCTTGTGTGGTGAAGATCTTCTTCCATCTCATCCATCTTTCATTTCTCTTTTCACTTTGGTTTGTTTTGAGTTTGAGTTTGATTTGGATCACTTTCCACGCACACATACATCAATTGGTATCAGAGCCAAGGTTTTTAAGAGACCCACATCACACCCAAATACATCCCAAAAGTCAAAATATAAAAACACCCCTGCAACAGCTTCACCCACAAACCCGAACCTACGCACGGTCGCCCGTGCCAAGGAGCACGACCGTGCCTCCTTCAAAATCTGCATTTCACAAGTTGAAGCAAAGCACGGCCACCTCGTGCCTCACTGCACGCCCGTGCCACCTTCCCCAGCAGCATTTTCTTCCCCCAAAGCACTTCAACATGTCTACTAAGTCTACAAGAAGCGATCAAGCAAGAGTAGAGGAGTTGGAAGCTCAGGTTACATATCTCCGGACACAACTTGGTCAACTCTTAGAGGAGAAAAGAAGGTGGGTTCATAGCCCCACACCCTCTCACCCTCATGAACCGGTGGTCGAATCTGAAGAGGAAGTCTTTCACTCCCGTGCCAATTCAAGTGATGAGGAAGCCCCATGGAGACGAAAGTAAGGAGGCAATATTGGTGGTGTCCGAATTGACATCCCCGAATTTGAAGGTCAACTTGACCCGGATTTGTTCCTCGATTGGTTGCATACCATTGAGCGAATCTTTGAGTACGAGGACATCCCAGAGGACAAGAAGGTAAAACTTGTGGCCCTTAAACTCAGAAAATATGCTTCAATTTGGTGGGCTAATCTTGGAGCTAAAAGAGCAAGGAATGGAAAGGGAAAAATCAGAACTTGGGCCAAAATGAAAGAAAAGCTTAAGGCCAAGTTTTTCCCTCTCACTATGTGCAAGACAATTATCTCAAGCTCCATCGACTCAAGCAAGGATCTAAGAGTGTGGAAGAATACACTCGGGAGTTTGAACAACTCCTACTCAAATGTGATTTGAAAGAAGACGACTCACAAACCTTGGTAAGATACTTGACCGGTCTTGATGAGTCCATTGCTCATGTAATTGAGTTGCAACCCTATTCATCCCTAGATGACTTGAGTTCTCTAGCCTATAAGGTAGAGCAACAAAAGAAATCTAAGGGAAAGAGCATCTTGTCCAAATCTCTTTCTCGTCCCCACTCCACACAAAGACCTCCCTACTACCCTCCTAGACCTCAAAACCCTCCACAAGTCAAAAACACCACTCTAACCCCTCCTAAGCCCTCCACACAAGAGCCCAAATCCAAGGACAAGGTTCGATGTTTTCGTTGCCAAGGAATGGGACACTATGCCTCAGAGTGTCCAAACAAAAGGATTGTTTTCTTAGCAGAATATCAAGAAGCATGTGAAGAACATGCATATGAAGAAGAAGAAGGAGAACATTTTGAAGAAGGAAGCTTGGAAGAAGTTAAAGAAGGCCCCGATGAAGGAGAATTGCTAGTCATCCGCCGGGCATTGAGTGGATTTGCCACTCAAGAAGACATGGAGTAAAGAGAAGCTATATTCCACACAAGGTGTACCGTGGGAAACAAGGTATGCTCCCTCATTATTGATGGTGAAAGTTGTGCCAATGTTGCTTCCAAGACTATGGTTGATAAGCTCAAGCTGCAAGTCTCTCCTCGCCCCAATCCCTACACCATTCAATGGTTGAACCAAGGCAAGGGTTTGCAAATCACTCACCGATGTCTTATTTCTTTTTCAATTAGGAAAAATTATAAGGATGAGATATGGTGTGACATTGTCCCTATGGATGCTTGTCATATTTTGTTGGGTAGACCGTGGCTATTTGATAGAAGTGTCATCCATGATGGCCGGATGAACACTTATTCTTTCCAAAAAGACCACAAAAAGATTACCCTTACTCCTCTCAAAATTCCCTCCACCACTAGACCCAAAGACAATCCTCATTTGGATGTCTTTCTCACCACTCTCCTCAAATCCGAGCACCATGAGTTTGAGTCTTTCAAAGACTTGATTCTTCTACAAGAGGAACCTAAGCCACCATCTCCCACACATCCACTACTCACCCCTCTCCTTCAAACCTACCATCATGTCTTTCCACAAGAGATCCCACATGGCCTTCCCCCTCCTAGATCCATCCAACACAAGATAGACCTCATTCCCGATTCCGTTCTTCCCAACAAGCCGGCCTACCGGATGTCTCCTAGTGAAACTCAAGAAATCCAAAGACAAGTAGATGACCTCTTGTCCAAGGGTTTAATTCGGGAGAGTTTGAGTCCATGTGCCGTGCCCGCCCTCCTTGTTCCTAAAAAGGACGGTAGCATGCGCATGTGTGTGGATAGCCGGGCTATTAATAAAATCACTATCAAGTACCGGTATCCTATTCCAAGATTGGAAGATCTACTTGATGAACTCCATGGAGCCGCTATCTTTTCCAAGATTGATTTACGAAGTGGCTACTATCAAATCCGGATCTTTGAAGGTGATGAATGGAAAACCGCCTTTAAGACTAAAGGAGGTTTGTATGAGTGGCTTGTGATGCCATTTGGGCTTACTAATGCCCCTAGCACTTTCATGAGGCTTATGAACCAAGTTCTAAAGCCCCTCATTGGCATTTGTGTTGTTGTCTACTTTGATGATATTTTGGTCTATAGCAAGATCGAAGAAGAGCATACCCAACACTTGCAACAAGTTTTGGAGATCCTTTCTTAAGAGCAACTCTATGGCAATATGGAGAAATGTTATTTCTTCACCTCTCAAGTGGTATTCTTGGGTTTCATTGTGTCCGCCCAAGGTCTTCAAGTTGATGATAGCAAGATCAAGGCTATCCAAGAATGGCCTACTCCTACATCTATCACTCAAGTAAGGAGTTTCCATGGCCTAGCATCATTTTACCGGAGATTCATCCGAAATTTCAGCACCATTGTGGCTCCTATGACCGAGGTAATTAAAGGCAAAGAATTTTCTTGGAACGAGCAAGCACAACAAGCCTTTGAAGAGATCAAGAAGAAACTCACTAGTGCTCCCGTCCTGGCCTTGCCCGATTTTGCCAAAGTTTTTGAAGTTGAATGTGATGCATCCGGGGTAGTAATTGGAGCTGTCCTATCTCAAGAGAAGAGACCCATTGCCTTCTTTAGTGAGAAGCTCAACGATGCCAAGAAGAAGTACTCCACCTACGACAAGGAGTTGTATGCTATCATTAGAGCATTGGAGCATTGGCGTCATTATCTTGTTGGAGGAGAATTCATTCTCCATTCTGATCATGAGGCTCTCAAGTACATTCAAGGACAACACAAACTCAGCCCTAGACATGCTAAATGGGTAGAGTATCTTCAGTCCTTCCATTTCACCATCCAACATAAGGCGGGGACTCTCAACAAAGGAGCCGATGCACTCTCTCGTAGGTACTTGTTACTCTCCACTTTGAGTACTAAAGTACTTGGTTTTGAGATTGTGAAAGACTTGTACTCCAAAGATGATGATTTCAAGGATATTTTTGAGAAGTGTTCTAAGCACCCCCATGGGTTGTTTCACTTAGAAGATGGGTTCCTATTTAAAGGCTCACGCCTTTGCATTCCTCAATGCGGATTTAGAGAGCTCCTTATCCAAGAGCTACATGGAGGAGCCCTAGCCGGCCATTTCGGTGTAGAGAAGACAAGAGCAATGTTGAAGGAACACTACTATTGGCCAAAGCTGTCAAGAGATGTAGAGCATTTCATCAAAAGATGTTCTACTTGTCAAATGGCTAAGAGCCATGCGTTGCCCCAAGGCTTGTACTCCCCTCTTCCTATTCCTCAAGCCCCTTGGGAAGATATTAGTTTGGACTTCATTACGGGTTTGCCTAGAACCCAAAGGAACAAGGATTCCATTATAGTAGTTGTGGACCGATTTTCCAAGATGGCGCATTTCATCCCTTGCCACACTACTAATGATGCTACTCAATTGGCTAACTTGTACTTCAAGGAAATTGTGAGACTACATGGCATTCCTAAGAGTATGGTATCCGATCGTGACCCTAAGTTCCTTAGTCACTTTTGGCTCACTTTGTGGCGTAAATTGGGTACTCAACTCAAGTTTAGCACAACATGTCATGCCCAAACCGATGGACAAACTGAAGTCACTAATAGGACTTTGGGTACTTTACTACGAGTCCTTGTGAAGAAGCATTTGAAGAATTGGGATGAGTTGTTGCCCCATGCCGAGTTTGCATTCAATCGAGTGCCTGGCAAGTCCACCCAACTCTCTCCTTTTCAAGTTGTCTATGGCTATAATCCCAGGAGTCCGTTGGATCTTATTCCTATTCCCACTCCTACAAAACTTAGTTGGGAAGCCAAGAAACGAGCCAAGGAAATTCAAGAACTTCATGCTTGCGTTCGTGACAACATAGCCAAGGCTAATGAGAGAGCCATGCAAAGCACCAACAAGCACCGGAAAGAGGTACATTTTCAGCCTGGAGACTTGGTTTGCCTTCACCTGCGAACGGAACGTTTTCCTTCTAAAAGAAAATCTAAGTTGATGCCTCGATCCGATGGGCCCTTTGAGATCCTTGAGAAGGTTGGGCCTAATGCTTACAAGGTTGATCTTCCCGGAGATTATGGAGTTTCAGCTACATTCAATGTCTCCGACCTTAGCCCCTATTTTACTGATGAGCCCCTTCCTAGTTTGAGGGCAAACTTTCACTCACCCGGGGGGAATGATGGAGACCATCAAGCCCAGCCCAAGCCCAAAGACCATCAAGCCCAGCCCAAGGAAGACCCAATCAAGCTTCAAGAAGTCAAAGACGTCGCAAAACTCTGTAGAAAATTTTTATTCCTTCCGGAAGAATTAGTGCCCGATTCGTCCCTGTGGAAGGTAATTTCTGTGGCAACTTTTGGACAAGCTCAAGTAGACCCACAACTTGAGGGCCCATATGCTTTGGAAGCTTAAGATTTCAGCTTTAAAGTAAGCCCAAGTTTGTTTAATTTGGACGTCATTTGATTGGGTAAAATATCACTCAAAGGTACATTGTTCAGATCAAGTCTAGTCTGAGATAGGTGCATTGTTTGGGCCATAACTTTTAAACCGCTTATCCAAATTGAGCAAATGAGCCCATTCTGGAAAATAGACTTCTAGGGCTTTCTAGCAAGCCCAAGAACGCATGTTTTGGCCGAGTATTATGGAAGATATCTCTGTTGAAGTTGAGGCAGCTGCAAGGATTAATTCTGGAAAAGTGAAGAGTCTTCGGTTACATGTGTTTGTATGGCTGATATTGTGCACGTTTTGGAGGCTTCTAGATGGAGATAATCAGCTGATGGAAATCCTAGAATATTCCTTGTAACCTCTCCCACCCCTTTTATGATGAGTCTTTTCATTTTACTTAGTCTTTTCATTGGCTAGTTTTAATTGTTAGGAGTTGTTGAGTCTTTTGGTTGTCTTTTGCTGAGCTTATAAAAGAGGAGGGGCGTGTGATGCTTGTCATTCAGATTGTATGAGATTTCCAAAAGCAATACAAGTACTTTGAGTGTGTTTCTCAAAAGTGCATCTAAAATTCCTAGTTCTATATCTTGAATTGTGGCAAATTCAAGTGGTGTTCTAGGTTCTCTATCTTTTCCATTGGAGTGATTCCTCGGTTAAGACAAGAGAATTAGCCCCAGATCAAGTCATTGAGTGGCTCCGTGAAGGATTATCTCAATTACAAGGTCTTGTTCTATCCTTTTCTTGTGTGGTGAAGATCTTCTTCCATCTCATCTATCTTTCATTTCTCTTTTCACTTTGGTTTGTTTTGAGTTTGAGTTTGATTTGGATCACTGTCCATGCACACATACATCAATATCTGCACCAGGACAACAGGAATTTTGTCAGGCACACTTTCTCATTGATATCACTATATGAGGCCATGATTACTATGCGTACTTCCTTTATCTTCAATTTCAGCAAAAAACCAGTAAACCAAAAAATGAAGATTAGCCCAATCTCCCCCCCCAAAAAATAAAAGCTCAAAAGGGAAAAAAAGAGAGAAAAAGCACTTTGTATCACATCCTCCATCCGTATCCAAATACATTCCTCTAGGTGCAGATTTTAAGTATAGTAGCCTAATCCTTGAATTGTGCACACATCGTTTCTTTTGGATCATAAACAAGTGCCAATTACTTTATAAGGAGGCCACGAAAAGAAAATAGCTCAACTTTGAAGAGGCACGCTGAAAGCAGAAACTACACTCAGATGGTTTGGTCATGTGAAGAGAAAGAGTGTGGATGCTCCAATGAGGAGATGTGGAAGAATTAACATCCCTGAAGATAGAAGAGGTAGGGGACGACCAAAAAAAAAAAGCTTGCACGAGGTGATTAGAGAGGACTTGAAAGTTGTAGGGTCAATGGAGGACATGGCTCAGGATAGGAGACTATGACGAGCTAGGATTAAGGTCTTAGATCACAGAGAGATGGTCTCGTAGATGTTACTCGGTTGCAGTAGGGTAGGTTTGGTTGTGATGTGTTTAAAGATTATTATTTTTTCATATGTCGCATTTGCATGCAGGTAGTATATATACATGAGAAGAGACATTCTTTACCTACATCTGTTTGTTAAGGTATAATACTTTACACTGCTATGTTGTACTTTTGTCTTATATAGTTGCCGTCACCTACTTTATTAGTATTTCTTAGTTCATCATCCGCTGCTTATCCTTAGTTTTTTCTATAAAATGTTTCACAAGATCCTTTTTTATAAAATGTTTTCAAAAAATCCTTTTTTGTGAGTCTCATTAGAATCAGTCTCTCTACGGGTAGAGATGCCACTAGAGATAAGGTTGCCTACATCTAGATCTTCCCAGACCCCATGAAAGCGGGACTCATATTAGGACATGTTGTTGTTGTTCGTTTGAAGAGACACGCTGCTTTACACAGGTAAATCACACTGGTAAATCCAAGTTGAAAACATTGTCTAAAGATGACCCTTTAAAACGTGGACTGGTTAAACCTTTACCCATTGTATTCTAATAAAATCTTGTTAAAATGCTCAAAATTATTTTAAACATAAATACATCCATAATAATGACCTGAGAAATTAGAAAACAGAATCAGGAGTAAGACCTACTAATGGAAGGGCATGAGCAGCAGATTTATGACCAATCTTTCCAAGATGGGTGAATTTCACAGCAAGCTCCCTATGCCTGGTAGTTTGCAGTAATGGAAGTTGATATTCAATATCAAACGGTTGCACATCAAAATGGAAGAAGGTAAATACTCCAACACACATGTTGAGAGAGCCTAACAACATGCAGACAGAGTATCTGAATTCATTCATGAACAAGGGAAATACATCTAGCAATGTTAAAGTTGTAACTATGATCTCTGCTACATAGAACATAAATATACTAGCCCAAATTCTTGAACAGGTAAGGCTCATCAGTAAAGAACCATAAGCATGCACCCATATCACCGGTGAGTTGTGAATTACAATGGCAAAACAAACACAATGTAAAAATATGTACATGTCAATTTATGCTACTGAGGACCATTTCGCACAAATGCAAGGAGGAGAATCAAAACAGGGTACTTAGTGAAAGTGTGTAGTCTGTAAGGGCAATAGATGATAATTCCCTTTTCCCTTCCAGCCATCTCCTCTCCATCCTTTGTCTCACGGCTACCACCATAGCAACGTTTAGTTTCCTCTTACCACTACTGCCACCAACATTCCCTCACCATTACCTTTACCGTATATGCCTACAACCTGATGTAGGACGCTCTAGGAGCAATTTTCACATTGAATTCACACAAGAATTCTCAAATATTCAATAGTTTAATTCAATTCAAGTCTACCTCCTAATACATAACGAAAGAGTTTAAATAGAGAAGAAACCTCAAACACTAAGGAAACAAATAGAGACCTAATCTAATAGATATTGTTCACTAGCTAAAAATAATAAACGAAAAGATAATATTCGCTAGCTAAAAATAATAAATGATGCAGGATAAGGAGAAAGGAGAATTAAGAAGATATGTGTATATCTTAATATTAGCATATATGAAGTATTTTTATCTTTATATGGTATCTTTTAGGAATATTATCTTTTCGTTTATTATTTTTAGCTAGCGAATAATATCTATTAGATTAGGTTTCTGTTTGTTTCCTTAATGTTTGAGGTTTCTTCTCTATTTAAACTCTTTCGTTATGTATTAGGAGGTAGACTTGAATTGAATTAAACTATTGAGTATTTGAGAATTCTTGTGTGAATTCGTTGTGGAAATTGCTCTTAGAGCATCCTACATCAATTATTCTCTTTTGTAGGAGTTGCTTTTAGAGCATCCTACATCAATTTGGTATCAGAGCTTTTCGATCCTCACCACTGCAAAGTTTTTTCTCATTCAAGTTTTTCTGTTTTCAAGCCGCTGCCCTTGCTGATTTTCTTTTCCTTTTTTTCCTCTCGTTCACAAAGAAAAAAAAAAAGACATTCTCAACCCAGAAATCCTAGTCGCGCACACTGCCCCCTCGAACCACTACCAGACGCATCACCCACCACTCTCGCCCACAACCTCTCAGCCAGAACCTTCATTCGACCACCACTGTACCCCCACCACCGGCTCCCGAGCACTGGAGCACTAAAGGCCCCACTTCGCAAGCCCTAAATTGCGAATTGCTCTAATCTTCAAACCCTAGCTTCTCAATTCATTCTCAATCCGTCCAACACTCCTGAAAATGGCCTTGCCACTCGATTGCCCACTAAATTTTGTCCAAAGCCCCCCAAACAATTGTGGTAATTCGCATCAAATCTTGCTTCAATTGTTTGACCCTTAACTCGCAAACCCTAAACCGCGAACCCCAACCCTAAAATCGTCTTCGATTCATCAATTTCTTCCCAAATTGACGCCACATCTCCCCTTTTCTCACTATTTCGCCCCCTTGCCAATAGTCTCTGGTCACCGACCGCCGGTCTTCTCGCCGCAAAACGCTTTTGCAAGTCATGGTCCTGGGTTCTTCTCCTGCTGTTCTTGGTGTTACTATTTGTTTGCTGATGTTATTGGAACCCTCTTATTGTCATGGTTGCAGCCATGACTTGGTGTGAGAAACATTATCGGGCCTTATTTGTGATAATTCATGATAAAGCACTTTCGGTCACGGCGAATGTTCCGTACCAAAGTGTTCTCTCCTTTTGGAGATATAGAAAAGATTGCCAGATTTCAGACAAGGGGTGATTTTCATGCTTGAGTGAATTTCTACTCTCACAGGGATGCTGCCCATGCTTTTTGCGAACTTCAAGGTTGTCAGATTTACGACGGTTGTTGTGAGTTAGATCTTTACTTCGCTAGTGAATTCATTTGTGGTTGTAAGCCATATATTCCTCCGTATATATAGGATCATAAACTTCCTAGAGCTCATTTGATCCCTTTGAAGCTTCTCATTGGCGATTCTAGGGTCGCATCTCTAAGATCTTCCAGAAAAGAATCGACTTCTTATTTGCATGAGACAGATCCAGCCTATTATGATGCACATGATAGGGGATTTATTATTGAGAACAAGAAAGAAGGGACTCTAGAAGATGTAAATATGGAAGCAAATGCCTAAGTCATAGAGTATCGTCAACTTCTATACATCGACGCAAATGATGTTAACAACAACCTCCTTGATTCTATGAATCAACAAGTGGAAGTTGGGGACTACAAGTCATACGCAAATGAAGTCCACAGTGAGGGAGTGTTCATTCTAAATAGCAACGTGGATGCTTTTACTAGGGCACCAAATGAAGAGGATGTCCAACCACTAATACAAGTGAATGAAGAGTCAAAGAAAATGACAAACAACTCTTCCATTATCCCCCATGGATATTCAATAGGCATTCAAAAATCTGACCGCATGCAAAGAAAATTCGAGATGGGTCAAGCAGTTGGTATACATGTTGATGTTGAATTTATAATCCCTGTTCATGTTTTCATGGACAATACTCTACATTCGATGTCAAGACTTGAAAGTGAGCATGTTGATTTGTTTATCCCTAATGAACTCCTAGTTGGCAAGAAGCTACATTCGCTAGTTGCATTGCTCCTTTTCTTGGAGAAGTTGAAAGCCCTGCAGTTTTTCCATTTGCAGAGTGAAGTGAAGTTGTTCCTTTACTTGGATTCTTTCTTTCTACCTCTGTACAAAACTCGAGGATGGGTTTTGTCGAACCAGGGGAGAATGATGCAGGGTAAGGAGAAAGGAGAATTAAGAAGATATGGGTATATCTTAATATTAGCATATATGAAGTATTGTTATCTTCATAGGTTATCTTTTAAGAATATTATCTTTTCATTTATTATTTTTAGCTGGCGAATAATATCTATTAGATTAGGTCTCTATTTGTTGCCTTAATGTTTGAGGTTTGTTCTCTATTTAAATTCTTTCGTTATGTATTAGGAGGTAGACTTGAATTGAATTAAACTATTGAGTTTTTGAGAATTCTTGTATGAATTCGGTGTGCGAATTACTCTTAGAGTGTCTTACATTAAATATTTCTAAAGGATAATATTCCTAAAAAATATATTCCTAAAAAATAACCTATGAAGATAAAGATATTTCATATATGCTAATATTAAGATATATCCATATCTTCTTAATTCTCCTTTCTCCTTATCCTGCTTCACAACCCTTCTACCAAGTGCCTCACCACTTCCTCCCCCCCCCAAAAAAACAAATAATAAAAGAAACTTTTTGCATTCATGCCCCATTGCACTTTCCAACCACCCACTAGCTCAGCGTCACCTCTTCTTCTGTTTGGAGAGAGGCATAGAACTAAACACTGGTGGTTGGACCAAGCTACGAAAGCACAAGTTCTAGGCCACCAATCATAGCCAATACAACTAAAGCAAACTTATAGAGAAATCAATGATTGAGATGAGCCAAAGGGGAGATGGTCGATGATCCTTTCCTCCTATATCTACTAATGCTTAGATATTTCTAAATTGTCACCATTCGTTGACCCTACCTATGCAGCTACACCTACTGTTAGCTGTTGGAGTTGAGGAGTGAGGCCAACTTGTTAGATATGAGCACAAGTGGGGAAAGGAGTAAGGTTGGGAAGCCAAATCACAGGATGAGGGGCAATAATGATACGGTGGGGATAGCACAAGCATGCCTATGGGAAAGGACTGAGTGCAGATGATAATCATTAGTAGTTTTAGGGAGAATAGTGGGATAATTACCCATGATAAAAGGAATTCATGCCCCTAAGGCAGGCTATAGAACAGTTTTCTTTGGACTGGAGAAAGGAAGCACCTCTCCCCCCAAATTTTGATTCCCAGCCAATACCATAAAGAGGATGAAGAAATTAGTGCCCTTTCCCCACCTTAATTCCTATGTCCTTGACCATCATATCAATAACTTGGAGTCAAGATAATAAAAATACAGATGATTTACTAAGCTGAACAATCCTAATACCAATGGTAAGATAGCAAAAACAATCAACTCTTTTCATAAGATCCTGACCATGTTTTGGATGTTTTCAGCTCTTTTGAAATGCCGATTATCATTGCCACCATTATCAGAAGTGTAAGCAATCAAATCCAAGGCTCTCCCATAAAAATTAAGACTAGCATAAACTAAAGACAAAAACATTCTTTAGCCGGCATCTCTTCCAATTCAGCTTTAGAGTCGAGCACTACCTATGAGTAGCTTTTAGAGCACACCATCCTCTAAATGTGTAGGTGTTATAGATTTGATGTTTAAGCTACCTCTCACATGCATCATTAGAAGCAACTTGGTAATTACATAAACTTAATTTTGTCAAAGAGTCGCATAAGTATAACCTAGCAACAACAAGCAAATGGTCCTGGGTAGTAAATTTGATGCTGAGCTCTCCCACTTGCTTAATAACTCCAGCATGGACCCACCAACAAAATGATGATTATTTTAATCCATAAAATGATTTAAGGACAAACTTGAAAATTTTAGAAGATTCGTGGAGGATCAAGGTCGTATTAATGAACTTTATACATCCTGGCAAGGATATCTCATCATCACAAATAAATATAAGTGTAGAGATAGAGGCTCAGGTGTGGTGCCATTACCTAGACGGTGCAGTTGTTGTCACAACATCTCTGGTGGGCACAAGGACATAATGTGAGTGAGTGTTAAATTTGGCTATTCACTAATTCGATCTACAGATCTTTTGACCATTTGATGGGGTTGATCACCATAATGTCCCCCTTTCTTACTTCACTATCTTCTTCTGGCTGCTACCTTTCTAGTTCCTCCCCTTCTTGATCCTCTTCTCTGAACTCGTCCTCTTCATTGCTTCTTCAATCACTGTTTTCCTCCAGGATCGGTTATAAAACTCCTCACACCAATGACCAAGATAATTGGTAATTAAAATATTTTGGCCTCCTTAATGCTTACATCCTTGAGATGAATGACTATAGAAAGTCAATTTGAAATATTAATCATGCTAAAAAGAACAATAAATTTGTAAGTATGGAAAGATTTTTTTTTTTCCTGGCAATCAACTTAGTATTTCATAAATAATAATCAAAACGAAGCATCTTCTAACAAACTATTATACAGCTAGCGGGGAGGAGATCTATCCCAAAACATTAACTCAGCCATATTAAGACTCCATTTAGCTATCCTGTGAGCCGTCTCATTGCCCTCTCGCCCCACCCATATCAAATCATCAGAGCATTGGGCAAAGCCCGCGTCAATCTTTTATCTAATAAATGCATCCCTTCTAGAAGCCGAGGTTTGTTGCACGTATTAGCTCTAGAATTACTATGATTATTCGAGTAGCAGGCACCATCAAACAAACTATAACTAATTTAATGAGCCATTCGCAGTTTCACAGTCTGAATTAGTTCATACTTACACATGCATGGCTTAATCTTTGAGACAAGCATATGACTACTGGAAGGGAATCGGGTTGTCACGTGGATCTCAAAGGGAATGGGGTTGGATTTTGAGGAGGAGAGGTGACCCCTCACCCCTCGGCATGACGGTATTCCCACCAGTAAAATCCCGATGTAAAGGGCATTCCCCGCCCCGCGTAGGCCTTATGTTGGGCCCTTAGAAGTGCTCCTCGGGAAGGGCCACTCTGTAATGTACTTCTGCCTCACGGGCTTACAAGGTCCAGCGTCTAGGCTTTCACTCTGCCGATCATTAGCGTCCACTACCGAAATGATCAAGCCCACCATGGTCACATGGATCTACTTCTCAAGACAAGCCTTCAACCTCATTCGTGTACTCGACCTCACGGGCACGAGGGGCTTATAATCTCAAGCATCTAGGCCCTCACTCATTGATCACTTGCTACCACCACCAAGGCTTCCAGCCCAACCCGCGTCGCCTCACCTGTCACCGCGCTTGCAATAGTCAACCTGTACGTGGAAGGCAACACGCCTCCGCGTAAATCCCACAGCCATTGCGTATGCTGTTCACCTCGGGACGAGAGGAGGAGATTCGTTAAGCAACAAAAAGCAATGTCAAGGAGCAAGGGGCCATGTCAAGAAACAAGCGATGAGGGGCGCAACGACATTCCCACTGGCAAAATTCCAAAAGGACATTCCCCGCCTCGCACAGGCCTCATGTCGCGCCCTTGGAAGTGCTCCTCAGGAAGGGCCTCCCACTCCATTCGTGTACTTCGACCTTACGAGCGCGAGGGGCTTACAAGCTCAAGCGTCTAGGCCGTCACTCACCGATCATCGGCTTCCACTACCGGAGCGATGAACCCCGCCGTCATCACACGGATTGGCTCCTAAAGACAAGCCTTCGACCCCATTTGTGTACTTCGGCCTCACGGATGCGAGGGGCTTACAAGCTCAAGCGTCTAGGGCCTCGCTCACCGATCATCGGCTTCTAGTACTGGGGCATCCAGCCCATCCCGTGTCGCCTAGCCTATCATCGCGCTTGCGACAGTCAACCCGCATGTAGAAGGCAACACACCTTCGCTTAAATCCCACAGCGAGTGCGTCCGCCGTCCGCCGCTGGGACAAGGCATGTCAAGCAATAGAAACGATGTCAAGGAGCAAGGGGGTCGAGTCGAGAAAGAAGGGACGATGGGCCGCGGGAATTCACCGACAATCACTCTTGCCCATGGAGGGGTGATCACCGTTCTCGGATGAGGGAGGCAACGCCCCCACCCATGATGGCATCCTAGAAGCCTAGGAATGCCACCGAAGACGGGCGTCAGGAGTAGCACCGTTACCTCGGAAGGTAGGAACTAGCATAGCAACGATTTTTGCAATCCCTCGATCGATATCGAACATTTTTCATGCTAGTCACGCTGCTCGAGGCAAGACCCGACCCCGGGGTGGTCTGTCGTCTGCTCGCCAAGGTTCGGTGCATGGAAGCCGTGGCAACAAGGCCTTTGACATCATGCTATGCCATGCCATGTATGGGCGATGGCTGTCGCTGACCCTGCTGCTGCCCCAGTTGCTTACCAAGCACCTCCCCTGTAAATAGCTCTTATAACTCTACTAGCTCTACCCCCAGTAGACATCAAGTATGCATAACTTTCATACTGGGGTTTTTTTAAGATGTAGAATGTTTCAGCAGCAACCAACGGTACCATTGGAAAGATCATGGTGTGAAGTTTCTAAAAAGTATTTTTTTCGGAATTTTTCGGACACCCAAGTTATTTTCTGTGTTTTTTTAAAGTTGGAAACTGAAAAAATCCCTAAAAATCGGAAAAAAATCAGAAAAATGCAGGACAAAGCTTGTAAATTCCCTAAAAATCATGGAGAAGGGGGTACAAAGTTTGGGAACAAATGCACGATAAAAATACGGGGATTTTTTCTCGGGATGGGTTTCAGGCGTTCGCGGGGCTGCGGCCAGTGTTCAGGGCTTGCGACCAGCGGTCATAGCGCTGCAGTCAGCGTTCATAGCCTGCGGCCAGCATCCAGCCCCCCCGATATCCCACAGCACCGAGCGGCAGCATCCGCGGACGCTGCCCGGCATGCATGGATGCTGCCGTGGGCGTCCGGCAGCGCGCGTGGACGCTGTGGGGGGCATTAACTGGGGCCGGTCCCTGGGACCTAGGCATGCACCGCGACTGTTTTGGGAGCATTCTTCGAGACTCGGGCGCATGCATTGGGCATATACCGGGACCGTTCCGAGGCGAAGTGCGGGACTCAGGTGCATGCCTTTGGCATACGTTGGGGCAATTTTAGGGGCATTCCACGGGACTCGGAGGCATGCCTAGGCAATGCACCGAGGCCGTATCGGGGCGATGTGCGGGACTCGGGGGCATGCCTTGGCAGTGCACCGTGGCCATTTTGGGGTGTTCGTTGGGACTTGGGGGCATGCCTTAGGCATGCATCGGGGCCGTTCCGGGGTGATGTACGGGACTTGGGGGCATGCATTGGGCATCCACCGGGGCCGTCTTGGGGGCGTTCCTCAGGACTCGGGGGCATGCCTTAAGCATGCATCGGGGCCGTTTTGGGGCATGTGCGAGACTCGGGGGTATGGCTTGGCTATGCACCGGGGGCGTTACTCGAGACTCGGGGGCATGCCTTGGGCATGCACCGGGGCCGTTTCGGGGGCGTTCCTCGGGACTCGGGGCATGCCTTGCGCATGCGTTGAGGCCGTTTTAGGACGATGCATGGGACTCGGGGGCATGCGTTGGCCATGCTTCGGAGTCGTTTGGGGGGCTTTCCTCAGGACTCGGCGGCATACCTTGGCCATGGATCGGGGCTATTTCGGCGGCGCTCCTCGGGACTCAGGGGCATGCCTCAGGGGCGTTCTAGGGGGATGTGCGAGACTCGGGGGCATGCATTAGCCATGCTTCGGGGTCGTTTGGGGGACGTTCCTCGGGACTCAGGGGCATGCCTTGGGCATGCACAAAAGGCAGGCTCCTGAGTCGTTACGAAGTGATGTGCGGGACTCGGGGGCATGCCTTGGCATGCACCGAGGCCGTTTCATGGGCGTTCCTCAGGACTTGGTGGCATGCCTTGGGCATGCACTAGTGCCATTTTGGAGCGATGTGCGGGACTCGGGGGCATGCCTTGGGCATGCATCGGGGCCGTTTCGGGGCAATGTGCGGGACTCCGGGGAATGCCTTGGCCGTGCACCGGGGCCGTTTCGGGGGCAACAGGCGGGGCTCGGGGGCATACCTTGGACTTGCATGGGGCTGTTTTCGGGGCATTCTTGCCATGCCGTGGCATCGATGTTCGGGACATAGAGCACCTATATATATGGACGCGACGGGCGGGACTTGGGGACATGCCTTGGCCATGCACCGGGGCCGTTTTGGGGGCGATGCGTAGGACTCGGGGGGCATCCGTTGGCATCGATGTTCTCCACACGGGACAGTAACATGGAGGCACATGGCATGCCACAACCTAACTCTTGGCCCTTCCTTCGCCCAGTCCGCCCAAGGTCTGCTTAAGTCCATCAAGTCCGCCCCTGTGGCCCCGCGCCCCTGTGGCCTTGTGCCCTGTGCCTCGGCAAAGATTATAATGCACGCGAGGGCGAATGGGTCCGGGGTGGGGTGTCATTCACCATCGTTCATCATGCTCGGGTTGCGAACGGGGCGTGGGCAGGGCACTAGCTCAATCATGTTCCCCCTACAGAGTTCAAATAGGTTTAGCGGTTGTGCCCATAGTAGACATCAAGCTTGCCTAACCTTTATACTTGGCCATCCCCATACATAGTTTAATGAGGTTTCCCTACGGTGCTCGTAGCAGACATCAAGCATGCCTAACTTTCATACAGGGTCATCCCTTTACAGGTTTAAAGAGGTTTGGCGGTTGTGCCTGTAGCAGATATGATGCTTGCCTAACTATCATATTAGTCCATCCCCATACATGGTTTAAGGAGGTTTGGCTGCGGTGCCCATAGGAGACATGAACCACGCCCAACTTTCATACAGGGGCATCCCCTCACGGGGTTTAAAGAGGTTTGGCGACAGCGCCCACTGTAACCATCAACCATGCCTAACTTTCATATTTGGCTGGGACAAGGCAAGCGTTCACAGGCTGTGGCCAGCCGTTAGGACTTGCGGGCAACCTTCGTAGGCTTGCAGCCAGCGTTCACAAGCTGCGGCCAGTGTTCATAGGCTTGCAACCAGCGTTCACAGGCTGCGGCTAGCGTTCAGGACTGCAGCCAGCGTTCACAGGCTGCGGCCAGCATTCAGGACTTGTGTCCAGCATTCACAGGCTTACCGCCAGCGTTCACAGGCTGCGGTCGGCGTTCAGGACCTGCGGCCGGTGTTCAGGACCTGCGGCCAGCGTTCAGGTCCTGCAGCGAGCGTTCAAGACTTGCGGCCAGTGTTCAGGACTTGTGCCCAGCGTTCACAGAATTGCGGCCAGTGTTTATAGGCTGCGGGCAGCATCCAGGACTTGCAACCAGCATTCACTAGCTGCGGCCAACGTTCAGGACTTGCGGCCAGTGTTCAGAGGCTTGCGGCCAGCATTCATAGGCTGCGGCCAGCGTTCAAAACATAGTGCCAGCGTTCACAGGCTTGCAGCCAGCGTTCACAGGCTGCGGCCAACGTTTAGGACGAGCGGCTAATGTTCAGGACTAGTGGTCAGTATTCACAGGCTGCGACCAGCGTTCATAGCCTGTGGCTAGCGTTCAGGACAAGCGGCCAACGTTCACAGCTTGTGGGCAGTGTTCACAGCGCTGAGGCCAACGTTCACAGCTTTAGCTAGCATCCACCACCATCCGGTAGCCCCCAGCACTCAGTGGCAGCATCCACGGATGCTGCCCGGCACGCATGGATGCTGCTGTGGGCATCCGGCAGCGTGCGTGGGCGCTGTTGGGGCCATGACTGCCTTAGACCGGGCCCACCCCAGGGCTATGCCCCGTTACATGGAGCACGCCTCAAGGCCTCCTGGGGCCGATCCTCGGGACTTGAGGGCATGCCTCGGGCATGCACCGGGGCTATTTTGGGGGTGATGTGCGGGACTTGGGGGCATGCCTTTGCCATGCACCGGGGCCGTTTTGGGGGCGTTCCTTGGGCCTCGGGGGCATGCCTTGGGCATGCACCCTGGCCGTTCCGGGGTGATGTACGGGACTCGAAGGCATGCCATGTCCATGCACCGGGGTCGTTTAGGGGCATTCCTCGACACTTGGTGCGGCATGCAGTCGCCTCGGCACCTACCCCCGCCGTGACTTAGAGTATTTTTTTTCAGGACTTAGGCTCGCCCATGATGTTCTCGAATATTTAACTTGGGCTATGAAGGTCCATGACTTAGAACGTTTTTCCCTAGGGGCTCGGCACTCCCATCATGACTTAGAGTATTTTCCCGCATGTGCCAACCCTAGTTGCAAACCTCCTGAGAGCAGGGGGAGTTGAATTGAGGAGAGTCGGGAGGGGGAGGGACGAATTGAAGCGACGTAGGGCTGAATCTCAGTGGATCATGGCAGCAAGGCCACTCTGTCACTTACAATATCCCATTGCGTATTTAAGTCGCTTGCAAAGGATTCAACCCACTGCTCGGTAGGAATTGTACTTCAAGGCGTCCCTCACAGCGTATCCGCTGTGCGAGCTTATCGTACAACACGTGCCCTTGGGGGCCGAGGCCCCTACTGCAGGTCGGCAATCGGGCAGTGGGCGCATGCGTCACTTCTGGCCCGGATTCTGACTCAGAGGCGTTCAGACATAATCCAGTGCACGATAGCTTCGCGCCACTGGCTTTTCAACCAAGCGTGATGACCAATTGTACGAATCAACGGTTCCTCTCATACTAGGTTGAGTTACCATTGTGACACTAGCATCAGTAGGGTAAAACTAACCTGTCTCACGATGGCCTAAACCCAACTCACGTTCCCTATTGGTGGGTGAACAATCCAACACTTGGTGAATTCTGCTTCACGATGATAGGAAGAGCCGACGTCGAAGGATCAAAAAGCAACGTTGCTATAAACTCTTCGCTTCCATAAGCCAATTATCCCTGTGGTAACTTTTCTGACACTCTAGCTTCAAATTTCGAAGCTCTAAAGGATCATTGAGCCACGCTTTCACGGTTTGTATTCGTACAGAAAGTCAGAATCAAACGAGATTTTACCCTTCTGTTCCACACGATATTTCTGCTCTCATTTAGCTCATCTTAGGATACCTGCGTTATCTTTTAACAGATGTGCCACCCCAGCCAAACGCCCCACCTGACAATGTCCTCTGCCAGGATCAGCCCGTGAAGTGAGCCTTAGGTCCAAAAAGAGGGGCGATCCCCCGCCTCCGACTCACTGAGTAAGTAAGATACCGTTAAAAGTAGTGGTATTTCACTTGCGTCGAAGCTCCTATTTATGCTACACCTCTCACGTCAATTCACAAAGTCGGACTAGAGTCAAGCTCAACAGGGTCTTCTTTCCCCGCTGATTCTGCCAAGCCCGTTCCCTCGGCTGTGGTTTCGCTGGATAGTAAACAGTTGCAGTGAGAATCTCGTTAATCGATTCATGCGCGTCACTAATTAGATGACGAGGCATTTGGCTACCTTAAGAAAGTCCTAGTTACTCCCGTTGTTTACCCACGCTTGGTTGAATTTCTTCACTTTGACATTCAGAGCACTGGGCAGAAATCACGTTGCGTTAACATCTGCAGGGACCATCACAATGGTTTGTTTTAATTAAATAGTCGGATTTCCCTTGTTCGTACCAGTTCTCAGTTGACTATTCAACGCCTAGGGAAGGCCCCCAATGGAGCCGTTTCCAGTCCGTCCCCTAGCTGGCACGCGGCGACCTGCTCTCGTTGCGTGAGCAGCTCGAGCAGTCCACCGACAGCCGACGAGTTCGTGGCTAGGATCCCCGTGCCCAGCCCTCAGAGCCAATCCTTTTTCCGAAGTTACGAATCCATTTTGCCTCCCTCTCCTACATTGTTCCGTCTACCAGAGGTTGTTCACCTTAGAGACCTGATGCGGTTATGAGTACGACTGGGCATGGTCGGCACTCAGTCCTCCAGATTTTCAAGGGCCGTCGGGGGCGCACCGGACACCACATGACGTATGGTGCTCTTCCAACCACTGGACCTGCCTCCGATTGAGTCATTTCCAGGGTGGGAAGGCTATTAAACAGAAAAGATAACTCTTCTCGATGCCCCCGCCGAAATCTTTGGACTCCCTAACGTTGCCGTCAATCGCTGCATCCCGATTCGGGATTTTTAACCCGATTCCCTGTCGAAGCTCGCGCGACCGAAGCTCGCGCGAAACGCGCTATCGAACGAGCTTCCCCCGTCTCTTAGGATTGACTAACCCATGTGCAAGTGCCGTTCACATGGAACCTTTCCCCTCTTCAGCCTTCAAAGTTCTCATTTGAATATTTGGTACTATCACCAAGATTTGCACCGACGGCCGCTCCGCCCTGGCTCACGCCGCAGGTTTTGCAGCGACTGCCACCCCCTCCTACTCATCGAGGCCTGGCACTTGCGCCGACGGCTGGGTATAGGTAGCGCGCTTAAGTGCCATCCATTTTCGGGGCTAGTTCATTTGGCAGGCGAGTTGTTATGCACTCCGTAGCGGATTTCGACGTCCATGACCACCGTTCTGCTGTCTTAATCGACCAACACCCTTTGTGGGATCTAGGTTAGCGAGCAGTTGGGCACCCTAACGCGACTTTCGGTTCATCTCGCATTAGCAGTTCTGCTTACCAAAATTGGCCCACTTGGAGCTCTCGATTTTGTGGCGCTGCTCAACAAAGCAGTCGCATCGTCCTACCTATTTAAAGTTTGAGAATAGGTCGAGGGCATTACGCCCCCGATGCCTCTAATTATTGGCTTTACCTGATAGAACTCGCGTATGATCTCCAGCTATCCTGAGGGAATTTTCAGAGAGAACCAGCTACTAGACGGTTTGATTAGTGTTTCGCCCATATACCCAAGTCAAACGAATGATTTGCACATTAGTATCGCTTCGGGCCTCCACCAGAGTTTCCTCTGACTTCGCCCCACTCAGGCATAGTTCACCATCTTTCGGGTCCCGACTGATATGCTCTCACTTGAACCCTTCTTAGAAAATCAAGGTCAGTCGGCAGTGCACCCACGAGGGATCCTGCCAATTAGCTTCCATGCGCTGTACGGGTTTACTCGCCTGTTGACTCGCACACATATCAGACTCCTTGGCCCGTGTTTCAAGACGGGTCAAATGGGGGGCCCGCAGGCCGACGCCTGGAGCGCGCAGGTGCTGGGGCACGTCGTAACGGAGCGCGCTACCTTCCACAATCGCGAGGACGACGCTCCTGCAGATAGGGTTTCAGCCGCCCTCCCAATCCGCGTCGGTCCATGCCCTGAGCCGATCGGTGGACTGGCTTGTGGCCATTGCACATCCGACCGAGGCGTATCGCCGACCCCCACCCGCTTCCATCTCGATAATTTCAAGCACCCTTTGACTCTCTTTTCAAAGTCCTTTTCATCTTTCCTTCGCGATACTTTTTCGCTATCAGTCTCTCGCCCGTATTTAGCCTTGGACAAAATTTACTACTCGCTTGGGGCTGCATTTCCAAACAATCCGACTCAGTGACAGCGCCTCGTGGTGCAATAGGGTCCGGGCACGGCAGGGCTCTAACCCTCTCTAGATCCCCTTTCCAGGAGACTTGGGCTCTTCTAGGTTCATTCGCCATTACTAGGGGAATCCTTGCAAGTTTTTTTTCCTCTGCTTATTGATATGCTTAAACTCAGCGGGTAACCCCGCTTGACCTGGGGCCTCAACAGTTTTGTGCTTTCAACATGTGTTAGGGTCTGCGAGCCCTTCCCGGCAGCGTGCGTGATGCGTGACGCCCATGTAGGCGTGCCCTTGGCTAGAAGGCTTCAGGCACAACTTGCGTTCAAAGACTCAATGGTTCACGAGATTCTGCAATTCACACTAAGTTCGCATTTCACTACGTTTTTCATCGATGCGAGAGCTGAGATATCCGTTACCGAGAATCATTATATTTTAAGTAGGGACAGGTACTGCCCCTGCGCGCCAACGGGCCAGGTGCAGGTGGGCACGCCATGAGTTCGTGTTCCTTGGCTCAGTTCGCGCCGGGGTTTCGTTGCTGTGCCGAGGGTTGCTCCCGGCTTGGGGAGCGGGTCGAGGCAGCCCTCCCAACATGTTGAGGTAAACATGTTAGCGGGTCTTTCTGCTGGGTAGGTTTCGACAATGATCCTTCCGCAGGTTCACCTACGGAAACCTTGTTACGACTTCTCCTTCCTCTAAATGATAATGTTCAGTGGACTTCTCGCGACGTCGCCGGTGGCGAACTGCCTACGTCACCGCGATCCAAACGCTTCACCGGACCATTCAATCGATAGGAGCGACGGGTGATGTGTTCAAAGGGCAGGGACGTAGTAAACGTGAGCTGCTGACTCGCGCTTACTAGGAATTCCTCGTTAAAGACGAGCAATTGCAATGATCTATCCCCATCATGATGAAATTTAAAAGATTATCTGAGCCTGTCGGCCAAGGGTGTAGACTCGTTGAATACATCAGTGCAGCGCACTTGTGGCCCAGAACATCTAAGGGCATCACAGACCTGTTATTGCCTAAAGCTTCCGTGGCCTGGAAGGCCAGTCCCTCTAAGAAGCTAGCTGTGAAGGGTTAACTCTACATAACTAGTTAGCAGGCTGAGGTCTCATTCATTAATGGAATTAACCATACAAATCGCTCCACCAACTAAGAACGGCCATGCACCACCACCCATAGAATCAAGAAAGAGCTCTCAGTCTGTCAATCCTTACTATATCTAGACCTGGTAAGTTTCCCCATGTTAAGTCATATTAAGTCGCAGGCTCCACTCCTGGTGGTGCCCTTCCATCCATTCCTTTAAGTTTCAGCCATGCGACCATACTCCCCTCGAAAACCAAAAACTTTGATTTCTCATAAGGCGCCAACGGCGTCCTAAAAGCAACATCGTTTATGGTTGAGACTATGACTGTATCTGATCGTCTTCGAGCCCCCAAATTTTGTTCTTGATCAATGAAAACATCCTTGGTAAATGTTTTCGCAATTGTGCATCTTTCATTAATCTAAGAATTTCACCTCTGACTATGAAATACGAATGCCCCTGACTGTCCCTGTTAATCATTACTTTGATCCCGAAGGCCAACACAATAGGACCGGAATCCCATGATGTTATCCCTTGCTAATGTATCTAGAGCGTAGGCCTACTTTGAGCACTCTAATTTCTTCAAAATAACAGCGTTGGTGGCACGACCCGGCCAGTTAAAGCCAGGAGTGCATCGCCGTCAGAAGGAGCAGGACGACCAGTGCACACCGCAAGGCAGACCTGTTGGCCCACCCTAAGGTCCAACTACGAGCTTTTTAACTGCTACAACTTAAATATACACTATTGGAGCTGGAATTACCGTGGCTGCTGGCACAGACTTGCCCTCCAATGGATCCTCGTTAATGGAGCCTTCCTTGGATGTGGTAGCCGTTTCTCAGGCTTTCTCTCCGGAATCGAACCCTTATTCTCCGTCACCCGTCACCACCATGGTAGGTGTCACGGGGTAAAATTCGGCCAACTTTTTTGCCCAGATTCACACCGTGCAGCGGTGAAGACCACGTATCAGCCCAGCCTACTCATAGCCCGCTTAAGGGGTTAAATACGATTTAATTAAATTAACAAAAAGTAGATAAAGATCCGACAAAGTTCTCGAGACAAAAGAATTTACAAGGTGAGCACTCGGTTTTCACTAAGGCAATTACACAGATTTTTCCCTCACTACAAACGTGTGTTTCACTCAAGAATACATGGCCTACGCCCTTGCCCAAAACACAAGGATTGGCGCCTATTTATAATGGGAAGGGGAAGAGGGTCGCCCTCACTGACACGTGAAGAGGCGTGTCTTCTCAAGAGAAACTGCTGTCTAACTTCTCCTTGTGCTGCGCTTGTCTCCCTTGGAGAGTTATGATGAACGGGTGTGTCTTTTGACACACCAATCGCTAAGTAACCACCTTTGCCAACCGCCACCTTACAACCGCCATGCCCAAAAGGCATGCCTCTTCAGCCAGCCCTCCCACGGCTACCAAGAGGTATACACCTGCTGGGCAGGCGCCTTGCCAAGGGGCGCCTCCAAGAGGCATGTCCCTTGGGGGCGTAACCACCCAGCTCAGGTGGTTGGCCAGCTTGCAGCCCACGGCATGTCCAGCTGCCTCCACGTCCAGCTGCCTCCACACCCAGCTGAGGTGATGCCCAGCTGAGGTAGCTCCCAGAGCTACCCAGCTCGGTCATCTTAGTCGGGAGCTCCCACAGCTCAACCGACGAGTCCACCATGAACTTCCAGATGAGGTTTTACTCAAGGTGAGTCCTGTTTAGCTCGTCAAGGTAAGTCTATCTTAGCCGACCTAAGTAAAGTCTCCCCGAGACTTTACCTACGACTTTGTCATGCTGTAGCTTTACCGATCGCATTAGCGTAACTTACAGAATCCACCGTTAGCAAGTCTAATCCCATATGGACTTTGATGAAGGGTCTATCCCTTGTCTTTCACTGAGTAATCCAACCCAGTATGCTGCGTACTTATCTCGGTTCATCCTAAGGGTACGACTAGCATTATTCGTACCACCATAGGTACTGGACGATGTTACACATCACCCAAGTTCGTACCACCAGAGGTACTGGACATCGTCGCACAATGCCCAAGTTCGTACCATCATAGGTACTGGACGATGTCGCACATCACCCAAGTTCGTACCACCATAGGTATTGGACATCGTCGCACAATGCCCAAGTTCCGACTACCATAGGTACTGGACGTTGTCGCATAACGCTCGGGCTTATTGGCATGCCTAGCACCACCATAGATGCTTGGTGTAATCGTACAACACCGTTGGTCATATATTCGTGCCCCTGGGACAACCCCGTTGGCCCGTCGGGGAATCCACCCTGACGATGCTCCATGTGAACCAGTCACAACCAAGAGCTATCCCACGTGACCCCGTCACAACCAAGGGATATGTCTTGTATGACCTAGTCACGACTCGCGGATAATGTCAATCGCATTGACAAGGTTGGGCGCACGAAAGACCAAGGGGTAACACCCCGTTCTTGTCAAGACCTAGTTATGACAAGCAAAGTGGTATGCCAAGCCACGATCGACTAGTGAAGGGTCTTACAAACCACCCCCACCAGAAGAACTTGACGCCCTCGTCAAGTAATCCCGAATATGTTCCTCGAACTGCCAAAGATTGATATCCCTCTCTCAAGTAGCCTCGGCCTCCAACTGTCCCTTCCAGTGGATTAAAAATTCAACCCTTCGATTTTTCTTGCTCTGGCCCTCCTCTCGCCTATCGAGGATCCGTTCCACATCCTTATCATACTAATGACGGACTGTGGATGGATTCCTACGAGTAAGGGGATGAAGTCCAGCCATGTCAGGGAAGTATGGCTTGAGAAAACTAACATAAAAAGTAGGGTGTACCTTTAATCTTTCTGGCAAGTCCAGGCGATAAGCCACCCGACCTATCCTTTTGATAACCTTAAAAGGTCCGTCATATCTTGGGATTAAGGATCTCTATGCAAACTTACTGCTGTTCCGTTTCCAGATCTCTGGAGTCAGTTTCAATAGAACCTGATCTCCCACATCAAACTCAAGAGCCCTCCTCTTGAGGTCCGTATATTTCTTCATGCGGCGAGCAGCCTTTTCTAGGCTATCCTTGCCTCCTCCAACATTTCTTGCCGATTTAGGGCAAAACGGTGTGCCCCTGGGCAAACACCATCTTTGTTCTGCTTAGCAACCTCATGTGGAGTTAGCGGTTAACATCCCATAGCTAACTCAAAGGGGCTAAAGCCAGTAGCACTGCTCTTCTGCAAGTTATAGCAAAATTGGACGGTATCCAGGAGTTTGAACCAGTTACGTTGAGAAGCCATCACATAGTGACGCAGATACTCCTTAAGTAGAGAGTTAATCCTCTCAGTCGGACCATCAGTCTGGGGGTGATTAGCCGTAGAAAACTTCAATTTGGATCCCACTAAATTAAATGGTACCGTCCAGAACCGACGTGTGAAGCGAGAGTCACGATCATTGATGATGTCTTCGGGCAAGCCGAAGTACTTCAACACGTGAGAGTGGAACAACTTCGCCGCAGTCTCGGCAGGACAAGCACCTGGTGCTGCCACAAACACCACGTACTTAGAGAAGCGATCGATGACAATCATGATCGACTTACATCCATTAGCACTTAGGAACCCCGAGATGAAGTCCATCGGGGCTAATTGCCAAGGCCTCTCTGGAGTCGGCAGAGGTTGAAGAAGCCTAGCTTCTTTCCTCCTCTCGGTTTTATCAAGCTGACAGGCTATGCACGACTTAACATAGGCTTCCACCTCCCTTTCCATCTTAGGCCAGTAGTAACTTCTATTCAACAACACTAGGGTTCTCTCCCGTCCTGGGTGACCAGCCCATTTGGCATCGTGAACTTCTCACAGAAGCACATGCCGTAGTTGTCCAACGGATACGTAGAGTCTACGTCCCTGTGCGAAAAGCAAGTTATTCTCCAACCAATACCATCGCACGATACCGTCGAGCACTTGCGGACACAAACACTGGTACACAACATCCTCCTTAGACTGCTCCAGCACTCTTGCTGCAAAGTCAATCTCAATTCGAGACAATGAGGCAACCATAACTGTCACTGATGCTATCATCTTCCGACTGATTGCATCTGGGACTAGGTTATGCCTCCCAGGTTTATGCTCGCAAAGGAAGTCATATTTGTGAGGAAATTCCTACTAACGTGCCCGTTTTGGTGATAACTTCTTCTGAGTCTGAAAGTATGTGTTGGCAACGTTGTCCGTTTTCACAACGAACTTCGACCTCAGCAGTAGTGTCGCCAAATACAAAGGCAATGTACCACTGCCAACATTTCTTTCTCATGGGTCGAATATCTCAATTCAGCACCATGAAGCTTTCTCCCCTCGAAAGCTATGGGGTGTTCTTCTTGGACCAGAACCCCTTCGATCGCTTTGTCAGAAGCGTCGGTATGAACCTTAAAAGATTTATCGAACACGAGTAACCTTAAGACTGGCTCTGAGGCTATCTTAGCCTTAAGTTCCTCAAATGCCTCTTGACAAGTGGCTTCCCACGCCCACTTTTGATCCTTTTTCAAGAGATCAGTCAAGGGTGCCACCCTCCTAGAGTAGCCTTGGATGAACTTTCAGTAGTAGTTGGCCAGCCTTAGGAAAGATCTTAATTCAGAAACTGTTTTGGGTCTAGGCCAATCCATGATTGCTTTTATTTTCCTTGGGTCCATCCTCACATGACCTTTACTGATCCTGTGACCAAGAAACAGTATTTTAGTCTGTGCAAATTCGCACTTTTCTTTTTTGACAAACAACTTGTGTTGTCGCAGTTTCTGAAAGACTTTCCTTAGGTGCACAACGTGTTCCTCTAGACTTTGTGAATAGATCACTATGTCATCGAGGTATACCACACAAAAATCATCAAGGTACTCGTAAAGTACATCATTCATCAAATTACAGAATGTGGCAGGGGCATTAGTTAGGCCAAACGGCATAACTAGGAACTCGTAAGAGCCATACCTGGTTACACAAGTAGTCTTAGGCTCATCTCCTTCAGTAATTCTGACTTGCCAATACCCAGATCGAAAGTCTAACTTAGTGAAGTAAGTGGCCTTTGACAACCGATCAAACAGATCGGTCCTCGGAATAGGGTACTTGTTCTTGATGGTCACTTTATTCAAAGCACGGTAATTAATACACTTGCGTAGTGAACCATCCGCCTTCCTTTGGAACAAGACCGAGGCACCATATGGGGCCTTGGACGGTTGGATGAAACCGGCCTCCAACAACTCATTAAGTTGCTTCCGCAACTCAACAAGTTTGGAGGGGGACATCTAGTAAAGAGCTTAGGCCGGAGGTCTGGATCCAGCCTCCAATTCAATGGCATGATCCACGGCCCTTCGCGGTGGAAGTTGCTTGGGCAATTCTAGTGGCATCATGTCTTGAAACTCCTCCAATGCCGAAACCACTTCCCCTGGTATGTCCATGGTTTGTCCGGGTCTGATCTCTATCAAAACCGCGGCAAAGGTTGGTATACCTTTCCAAAAACCTTTCGTCACCTGTATGGTCGACAAAAAGGGTCCCATCTCTTTCTTATTCGTGGGGGCTGCTTTTATAAAGCAGGGGGGAACCTTCGTCCCCAATTAGAATTCCACCAAGGTGAGGCATGACCATCACCTTGCCCTTCTTTAAGAATTCATCCCCAATGATGACTTCAAAGTCATCTACGTTGATAGCCAGGAAATCTACATTCCCTGTCCAACCATCGAACCTTATTCTCACATCCTTAACTACACAGTGGAACCTCGAAGCTGCGGTGTTCACTAATTTCATTAGGGAATCGGAAGGAGATAGGTTTAAACCAAACCTCTTTGCCGTTTCCACTTGAATGAAATTGTGGGTGGCTCCGATGTCCACCAAGGCCTTCACATCATGTCCATTGATGTTACATGAAACGTACATCAACCCTTTGTTAAGCGTGACCCCTTTAGTTGAACCTCCGAGGGTTTCGCACTTAAGGAAAGAATTTCCCTTTTTGAGTGTAGCAATCTGGTAGGTCTGCCCAACATTGCCTTCTATTTTTATAGAAGAAACTTGGCACATAAGAGGACAATCTTGAGTGTAGTAAGGGCCGTGACAAATAAAACATCTGCGGAATTTTCGGGACTTTTTGCAAGGGTCTTTTGTTAATTTGTCCACGCCCACGCTCACGTCACTTTCCTCTTTTCCTCTTTTCGTTCCTTTCGTTTTTGGGACAAGGGCCTTTAATTTCCCAGTTCTCGACATTAAAACGTTGCATCGATTGCTTGGATGCTTTGCGTTCCATATTTAATTAAATCATAGAGCGATAAAACCCGCTCTGATACCACCTCTCACGGGGTAAAATTCGGCCACTTTTTTTTGCCCGGATTCACACTGTGCAGCGGTCAAGACCACGTCTCAACCCAGCCTACTCACAGCCCGCTTAAGGGGTTAAATACGATTTAATTAAATTAACACAAAGTACACAAGATAAAGATCCGACAAAGCAACACTTTTATTAATCTCGGGACAAAGGAATTTACAAGGCAAGCACTTGGTTTTCGCCAAGGCAATTACACAGAATTTTCCCTCACTACAAACGTGTGTATCACTCAAGAATACAACGGCCTACACCCTTGCCCAAAACACAAGGGCTGGCGCTTATTTATAATGGGAAGGGGAAGAGGGCCGCCCTCACTAACACATGAAAGAGCATGTCTTCTCAAAAGAAACCACTGCCTAACTTCTCCTTGTGGTGCGCTTGCTTTCCTTGAGGAGTCACGATGAACGAGTGTGTCTTTTGACACACCAATCGCCAAGTAACCACCTTTGCCAACTGCCACCTTACAACCGCCATGCCCAAAGGGCATGTCTCTTCGGCCAGCCCTCCCACAGCTGCCAAGAGATATGTGCCTGCTGGGCAGGTGCCTTGCCAAGGGGCGCCTCCAAGAGGCGTGTCCCTTGGGGGCGTAACCACCCAGCTCGGGTGGTTGGCTAGCTGGCAGCCCACGACATATCCAGCTGCCTCCACACCCAGCTGAGGTGATGCCCAGCTGAGGTAGCTCCCTCAAGCTACCCAGCTCGGCCATCTTAGTCCCGTTTACTCCAGCTGAGGTTTTACTCAAGCTGAGTCCCGTTTAGCTCGTCAAGCTAAGTCTATCGTAGCCGAGCTAAGTAAAGTCTCCCCGAGACTTTAGCTACGACTTTGTCATGCCATAGCTTTACCGATCGCATCGGTGTAGCTTACGGAATCCACCGTTAGCTAAGTCCAATCCCACATGGATTTTGACGAAGGGTCTATCCCTTGTCTTTCACTGAGTAATCCAACCCAGTATGCTGCGTACTTATCTCGGTTCATCCCGAGGATACGACTAGCATTATTCGTGCCACCATAGGTACTGGACGATGTTACACATCACCCAAGTTCGTACCACCATAGGTACTGGACATCGTCGCACAATGCCCAAGTTTGTACCACCATAGGTACTGGACGATGTCGCACATCATCCAAGTTCGTACCACCATAGGTACTAGACATCATCGCACAATGTCTAAGTTCGTACCACCATAGGTACTGGATGTTGTCGCACAACGCCTGGGCTTATTAGCATGCCTAGCACCACCATAGGTACTTGGTGTCGTCGCACAACACCGTTGATCATATATTCGTGCCCCTGGGACAACCCCGTTGTCCTGTCGAGGAATCTACCCCGACGATGCTCCGTGTGACCCAGTCATAACCAAGAGCTATCCTATGTGACCCCTCACGACCAAGGGATATGTCCTGCGTGGCCCAGTCACGGCTCACGGATAATGTCAATCACATTGATAAGGTTGGGCGCACGAAAGACCAAGGGGTAACGCCCCGTTCTTATCAAGACCCAGGCATGACAAGCAAAGTGGCATGCCAAGCCATGATCGACTAGTGAGGGGTCTTACAGTAGGCCACTATCCTACCATCGAAATTTGATAGGGCAAAAATTTGAATGATGCATCGCCGGCGCAAAGGTCGTGCGATCCGTCGAGTTATCATGAATCATCAGAGCATCGGGCAAAGCCCGTGTCGACCTTTTATCTAATAAATGCATCTCTTCCAGAAGTCAGGGTTTGTTGCATGTATTAGATCTAGAATTACTACGGTTATCTGAGTAGCAGGTACCATCAAACAAACTATAACTGATTTAATGAGCCATTCACAATTTCACAGTCTGAATTAGTCCATACTTATACATGCATGGCTTAACCTTTGAGACAAGCATAGGACTACTAGCAGGATCAACCAAGTAGCAACCTCGATGAAGCTAATGAGCATGAGCCGCCCCGAGCTAACGGGGTGTCAACACGCGCACGGCCGTCATTCGTTTCCAGCGAAGAACGCTTGAATGGGTATCTTGCATCCACGACGTGGAAGCATGGTCGCACAGTATTCTACATCTCGAAGCACAGCTAGAGGCCATAGCCCAGGCCACGCGCACACGGTGACGCGACGCAGGTGGACAACAGCCCCAGCCCGAAGGGTTCACCCGACACCCCAAGGGGGCATCAAGTGGAAGATCATCTCGTTAGGGTCCAAGCTGCCTTTACGAGGCATACAACATAGGAAACCGCCATTTGCCCAGGGCTTGGCCGCCTGTGGATTATCCCCTGAAGAGGATCGTGCGTGGACGGTTCACCACTCAAGTAGGGAGCTTGATAACACAAATGAACAGAATGTAACTCATGCCCCCCATGTGTCCCCGCCAAGATGCACCCTGCATGTCCGCTCGACTATGGCACATAGACGAACGAAAATAGCAAGGTGAAGGCCGATGAGCACTGCTAGATGCGAAGGGTATCCGTAGCCAAACAACGTATTCGCACCGATGGACTTGAGGAATGAAGTAGCAGCAAATGGGGGGAGGGGTTGTCAAGGTGCTTTGAAGTGGAGGGTTGTCAAGCTGCTTTCAAGTGGAGTGGGCTGAGAAGGGGAAGTAAGTTGGTGTGAACAAGGGGTTTTCGGGTGGATCTCGAAGGAAATCAGGTTGGGCTTTGAGTAGGAGAGGTGACCCCTTGCACCTCGACACGACGGCATTCCCATCGGCAAAATCCGGATGCAAAGGGCATTCCCCACCCCGCGTAGGCCTCAAGTCGCACCCTTGGAAGTGCTCCTCGGGAAGGGCCTCCCATTCCATTCGTGTACTTCGGCCTCACGGGCGTGAGGGGCGTACAAGCTCAAGCGTCTAAGCGCTCACTCACCGATCATCGGCTTCCACGTCGTCGTCACACGGATTGGCTCCTCAAGCAAGCCTTTGACCCCGTTCGTGTACGTCAGCCTCACGGGCACGAGGGGCTTACAAGCTAAAGCGTCTAGGCCCCAGTCACCGATCATCGGCTTCCACTACCGGGGCGTCCAGCACGTCCCGCGTCGCTCCACCTGCCACCTCGCTTGCGACAGTCAACCCGCACGTGAAAGGAAACATGCCTCCGCGTAAATCCCATAGCCAGCATGTCCACTATCCGCCTCGGGACGAGGGAAGGGTCGTTAGGGTGCTTTCAGGTAGAGTGGGCTGAGAACGGGAAGAAAGTTTGTGTGAACAAGGTGTTTTCGGAATGGCAAGTAAGTTGGTGTGAACAAGGGGTTGTCAAGTGGATCTCGAAGGGAATCGGATTGGCTTTTGAGGAGGAGAGCTAACCCCCCTCCCCTCGGCATAACGGCATTCCCAATGATAAAATCCTGACGCAAAGACCATTCCTCGCCCCGCACAGGCCTCATATCGCGCCCTTGGAAGTGCTCCTCGGGAAGGGCCACTCCGTAATGTATTTCAGCCTCACGGGCTTATGAGGTCCAGTGTCTAGGCTTTCACTATGTCGATCACAGCATCCACTACCGAAGTAATCAACCCCACTGTGGTCACGCGGATTTACTCCTCAAGATAAGCCTTTGACCCCGTTCGTGTACTCGACCTCATGGGCACGAGGGGCTTACAAGCTCAACCGTCTAAGCCCTCACTCACAGATCATTACCTTCCACTACCGAGGCTTCCAGCCCGTCCCACGTCACCTCACCTGTCACTGCACTTGCAACTGTAATCTCACACGTGGAAGGCAACACGCCTCCGCGTAAATCCCACAGCTAGTGTGTCCGCCGTCCGCCTCAGCACAAGAAGAGGAGGTTCATCAAGCAACAAAAAGCAATGTCAAGGAGCAAGGGGCCATGTCAAAAAATAAGGGACGAGGGGCACAACGACATACCCACCAGCAAAATCTCGATGAAAGGGCATTCCCCGCCCCGCACAGGCCTCATTTCATGCCCTTGGAAGCGCTCCTTGGGAAGGGCCTCCCACTCCATTCGTGTACTTCGGCCTCACGGGCGCGAGGGTCTTACAAGTTCAAGCATCTAGGCCGTCAGTCACTGATCATCGACTTCCACCACTGGAGCAATCAACCCTGCCGTCGTCACACGGATCGGCTCCTCAAGGCAAGCCTTCAACCCCGTTTGTATACTTCGGCCTTACGGGCGCGAGGGGCTTACAAGCTCAAGCGTCAAGGCCCTCACTCACCGACCATCGGCTTCCGCTACCGGGGCATCCAGCCCATCCCACGTCGCCTCCCCTGTTATCGTGCTTGTGACAGTCAACCCGCACGTGGAAGACAACACGCCTCCGCTTAAATCCCATAACCAGTGCGTCCGCTGTCTACCCTCGGGACGAGGCGTGTCAGGCAATGGAAACAATGTCAAGGTGTTACAAGGGGGGCGGGCCAAGACAGAAAGGGCGACGGGCCGCGGGAATTCACCGACAATCACCCCTGCCCATGTGGGGGTGATCACGGTTCTCGGGTGATGGGGGTAAGGCCGCCACCCCTGATGGCATTCTAGAAGACTAGTAATGCCACCGAAGATGGGCGTTGGGAGTACCACCGGTATCTCGGAAGCTAGGAACTAGCATAGCAACGATTCCTGCAATCCCTCGATTGATATCGAACATTTTTCATGCTAGTCACGCTTCCCGAGGCAAAACCTGACCCCGGGGGGGTCCGTCGTCCGCCCGCTAAGGTTAGGTGCATGGAAGTCGTGGCAATAAGGCCTTTGACATCATGCCATGCATGGGCGACGGCTATCGCTGACCCTGCTACTGCCCTATCTACTTGCCAAGCACCTCCTCTATAAAGGGCTCTTATAACTCTACTAGCTTTGCCCCCACTTGACATCAACTGTGCATAACTTTCATACTGGGGCTCTTTTAAGATGTAGAATGTTTTAGCAGCAACCAATGGTACCAATGGAAAGATCATGGTGTGAAATTCCTAAAAAGCAGAAAAAAATCAGAAAAATGCGGGTCAAAGCTTGTAAATTCCCTAAAAATCGTGGGGAATGGGGGGAACAAAGTTTGGGGACAAATGCACGACAAAAATGCGGGGATTTTTTCTCAGGACGGGTTTCGGGCATTTGCGGCCAACGTTCAGGGCCTTGCAGCCAGTGTCCAGGGCTTGCGGCCAGCGTTCAGGACAAGCAGCCAGTGTCCACAGTGCTGCGGCCAGCATTTATAGCCTGCAGCCAGCATCCAGCACCCTCCGGCAGCCCACCGCGCCCAGCGACAGCATCCACGGACGCTGCCCGACATGCATGGATACTGCCGTGGGCGTCCGCAGTGCACGTGGATGCTGTCGGGGGCATTACTCGGGGATGGTCCCCGGGTCCTGGGAGCTCCGGTGCCCATGGGGCCAGTCCCCGGGACCCGAGAGCGTGCCCTGGCCTTGGCCCGAGGCCTCCCTGGGGTCGTGGCCCGGGACATGGGTTGTAAAGCTTGTCGTGATGCTACAAATTTAACTACTACTCTAGATATAAATAAGGATATAGCATAGGGGAGTAGAGATCGAATCCATGAGGAAAGATTATGTCAAAAGGCTGGTTTAATTCTAAATAATTTTACTACTCTAATTTATTGTTTCTAATCTTAATAATTCTAAAATAATTAAAATCTGATGAATAAAAATCTGGAAGAATACCCAATATTACTCCTAACTATTCTAGATTTAATTCTGGAAATAAAACAGCAAATAGCTATCCGAAATAACTTAGAAAAATAAAAACAGAATTATAACTAAATCTCCAATTAAAGATCAAAACAGCAAATAATAAACAGAAAATAAATATTAAAAATGTCAAACGGTAACCTAAAATATTATTCTTCAGGTATGTAAGCTTATAACTCCTCAATTGTGTCCAAATAATTTCAGATAAATCAAATCAGAAAATTACCACAGAATATCAATGCAGAATATTCAATCTGAAATTAGAAATAAAATAACCTGCATAAATATAAATATGAAAATAATCAAGAAAATTACCCTAATTCTAGGACACAATTTTCTGGACTTAACAATACCTAATAATCGTGAATTAACAATTAAAATCGAAATCTTCAGAATTAATGACCTAAAAACCTGCACATATCTAGTTCACAAAATAATTCTGGAAAATTACCAAATAACTTCCAAAAATTACGAAATTAAATATGGGCACACTAGGACACTATATAAACTCTAGGGACTGATAAAAATTGAAAAATAACAAAAATAACTATTTTTAGTCTAATTTCTAACAAATCGGTAATTAAATGCTAAAACATGAATATAAATCAATCTAAAATTATAACCACTCTAATAATCAAAACCTTAACTATCTAAAATTACCTAGACACTCCTAAAAGATTATACTTTTTGGGGGGGGTCGATTGAAATTATATTGAAGCTAATAAAAATAGAACAAAAATTAACAAACTAATCAAATTAACTCTAAGCAACATATAATGATCAAAGGATATCAAATTTATGAAAAATACTTAGCGTAACCTATATCCACTATGCAAATTAATATTTATCATTAACACACAAGTCAATTTTATTCATGAGTTAAACTATAGAAGACACCCACCAGCGGATCTTCCCCGTTTTTCCTTAGATTATAGTTTAATTAGGTCCAGCCATAATATAAACCCTACTAGTTTTGATAACCCTTACACCAACGTAAGAATTTAATCAAACTAGAGCATTACGTATTAGAAAAACATCATCTTATGCTTTGTAACCAATTTACCAGCAAATCGATTTAACAAAGATCTATAACGATTACCTAATTAAAAGAGATGGGTTTGAGTCATCCATGATTAACTAAGGTGATACTAACGCTTAAAAGACGATAACTTTTATGTATTAAAGCCCTTTAAACTATTATATGAATTCGTATTAAACTAACTAACATGCATTCTACTTAATATAATACGAATATCATGAACGATAAACGCTAATCGCTATAGAATCATGAATATAAATCAACTCGACAATAAAGCATGAAACTTGTTTCAAAATAACCAACTTAGCATGGTTTCAAATAGATTATACTAAGCCCAAAAAAATTAGTCATTCATATTAAAAATTAAATCACAAAAGTTCTTCAAATAATTCATGTTTTAACAATAATCTAAACAATAAAAATAAAATAAAATAAAATAAAATAAGATAAAATAGCCCTACTTTGAAGAGGAGGAGATGATATCTTATGAGGGTGCGTGGGGTTGGATGCGTGATGGTGATGATCAAGGAGACGATGAAGGCAGATGATGAGTTTTGATGATGATTGATGGTGATTTTATGGGAGGCGTGGATGGTTATTATTTATGGTTAAGAGGAAGGAGGAGGTGTGGCGTGAGGATGATGGGTGCGTGGTGATGTGTATATGGAGGAGAAGAGGATGGTAGTGTAGGAGATGATTATGGCGATGGTTAGGCGTGATGGGGAGGGATGCAGCCATGATGTTATATATTGGTCCGGAAGTGCCGTGGCTTGGTTGTGATTTTATGATGAGGAGATGAAGAAGGTGAGGTAGGGTTTAGCCCCTAGGGTTTTTTTTTTCTTTTTTCTTAGACTCCTTCTCTCCCAAGTCTTCTATCTTCTCTTCAACTCTTGTAACCCTAGCCCAAATAAATAATTATAAAAATAATATTTTTTATAAATTATTATTTTTGGACCGCCTTGATAGCCAAGCGTGTAAAACCCGAACGTCGACATCTTCTCTTCTCTTTTTATTTTATTAATGCCTAACCTGAAAAAAATATATATAAAATAAAGTACATTAGACGCAATAATGTATATAATATAATCAAAATAATTATTAAAACCATGCATGATTTTTGACTTAACAAGGCTTGCATCGGGCATGCCCTTGGGTCGTGGCTTGGGACATGGGGCATGCGTCGGGCATGCCCTGGGGCCCCCAAGGGCCGATCCTCAGGACTTGAGGGCATGTCTAGGGATACACCGCGGCCGTTTTGGGGGCGTTCCTCGGAACTCGGGGGCATGCCTAGGGCATGCACCGGGACCGTTCCGAGGCGATGTGCGGGACTTGGGGGCATGCATTTGGCATACATCGGGGCCGTTTTAGGGGCATTCCATGGGACTCGGGGGAATGCCTTGGCAGTACACCGGGGCCGTTTCGGGGTGATGTGCGGGACTCGGGGGCATGCCTTAGCAGTGCACCGAGGCCGTTTTGGGGGCATTCCTCGGGACTCAGGGCATGCCTTAGGCATGCATCGGGGCCGTTTCGGGGCGATGTGTAGGACTCGGGGGCATCGGTTGGGCATCCACCGGGGCCGTCTTGGTGGCGTTCCTCGGGACTCGGGGGCATGCCTTGGGCATGCATCGGGAACGTTTTGGGGGCGTTCCTCGGGACTCGGGGGCTTGCCTTGGTAGTGTACTGGGGCCGTTTCAGGGTGATGTGAGGGACTCGGGGGTATGCCTTGGCCACGCACCGGGGCTGTTTGTAGGGCGTTCCCGGGGACTCGGGGGCATGCCTTGGCAATGCACTGGGGCCATTTTGGTGCCATTCCTCGGTACTCGGGGGCATTCCTTGGGCATATACCAGGGCCGTTTCGGGGGAGTTACTCGGGACTCGAATGCATGCCTTGAGCATGCACCGGGGCCGTTTCGGGGGCGTTTCTCAGGACTTGGTGGCATGCCTTGGGCATGCACCGGGGCTATTTTGGGGTGATGTGCGGGACTCGGGGGCATGCGTTGGCCATGCTTCGGGGTCATTTCGGGGGCGATCCTCGAGACTCGGGGGCGTGCCTTGGGCATGCGCCGAGGCCGTTTTGGGGCGTTGTGTGGGACTCGAGAGCATGTCTTGGCCATACACTGGGGCCGTTTTGGGTGCGACGGGCGGGACTCAGGGGCTTGCCTTGGCCTTGCACGGGCCGTTTTTTAGGCGTTCCTACCATGCCGTGGCATCGATGTTCGGGACATGGGGTACCATTATATATGGACGCGACGGGCGGGACTCAGGGGTATGCCTTGGCCATACACCGAGCCTTTTTGGGGACGGTGCTCAGGACTCAGGGCTTATCCGTTGGCATCGATGTTCTCCACACGGGGCAGCAACATGGAGGCACGTGGCACGCCACCGCCTAGCTCTCGGCCCTTCCTTCGCCCAGTACGCCCAAGATCCGCTCTAGTCCGTCAGGTCCGCCCCCGACCCCTGCGTCCCTGTGCCCTGTGCCCTGTCAAAGATTATAATGTGCGCCAGAGGGCAAGGGGTTCGCGGTGAGGTGTCATTCATCCTCGTTCATTGTGCTCAGGTCACGAACATGGCGTGCGCAGGGCACTAGCTCAATCACCTTCCCCCTAAAGTGTTCAAAGAGGTTTGGCGGTTGTGCCCGTAGTAGACACCAAGCTTGCCTAACTTTCAAATTGGGTCTTCCCCATACATGGTTTAATGAGGTTTGACTACGGTGCCCATAGCAGACATCAAGCATGCCTAACTTTCATACAGGGTCATCCCTTTACTGGGTTTAAAGAGGTTTGGCGGCTGTGCCCGCAGCAGATATGATGCTTGCCTAACTATCATACTGGCCCACCCCCATACATGGTTTAAGGACGTTTGGCTGTGGTGCCCATAGCAGACATGAACCACGCCCAACTTTCATACAGAGCTATCCCCTTACGGGGTTTAAAGAGGTTTGGTGGCGGCGCCCACAGTAGCCATCAACCATGCCTAACTTTCATATTTGGCTGGGACAAGGCAAGCGTTCATAGGCTGCGGCCAGCCGTCAGGACTTGCGGGCAGCCTTCGTCGGCTTGCAGCCAGCGTTCACAAGCTGCGGCCAGCATTCACATGCTTGCAACCAGCGTTCATAGGCTGCGGCCAGCGTTCAGGACATGCAACCAGCGTTCAACGGCTGTGGCCAGCGTTCAACACTTGCGGCCAGCTTTCAACACTTGCGGCCAGCGTTCACAGGCTGCGGCCAGTGTTCAGGACTTGCGGCTGGTGTTTAGAGGCTTGCGGCCAGCATTCATAGGCTACGGCCAGCGTTCAGGACATGCGGCCAGCGTTCACAGGCTGCGGCTAGCGTTCAGGACAAGCGGCCAGCATTCATAGGCTACGGCCAGCGTTCACAGGTGGCGTCCGGCATTCAGGACTTGCAGCCAGCGTTCACAGCCTGCGGCCAAAGTTTGGGATAAGCGGCCAGCGTTCCAGCTTGCAACCAGCATCCAGCTCCCCCCGGCAGCCCTCAGCACCCAGCAGTAGCATCCACAGACGCTGCCCAGTACGTATAGATGTTGCCGTGGGCGTCTGGCAGCACGCGTGGGCGCTGTCCAGACCATGACCTGGGGCATGCCACGAGGGTCCCCAGGGTCAATCCCCGGGACCCGGGGGCAGGGCTCGGGCTCTAACTGGGGCTGCCCTGAGGCCGTGCCCCGAGATAAAGGGCATGCCCATCTTCGAGGGCTATGTGCGAGACTCTAGGGCGTGCCTTGGCCATGCACTAGGGCCGTTTTGGGGGCATTCCACGGGACTCGGGGGAATGCCTTAGCCATGGACCGAGGCAGTTTCAGGGCGATGTGCAGAACTCATGGGCATGCCTTGGCTATGCACTGGGGTCATTTTGGCGGCGTTCCTCGGGACTCGGGAGCATGACTTGGCCTTTTTACGGGCCGTTTCGGGGCGATGTCCGAGACTCAGGGGGCATGCCTTGGGCACGCACTGGGGCCGTTTTGGGGGCATTCCTCGGGACTCAGGGCATGTCTTGGCCATGGACCGGGGCCGTTTCGGGATGATGTACGGGACTCAGGGGCATACCTTGGGTATGCACCGGGGCTGTTCCGAGGCAATGTGCGGGACACGGGAGCATGCCTTGGCCTTACAGCAGGGCCGTTTCGGGGCATTCCTTGGGACTCGGATGGCATGCCTTGGGCATGCAAGGGCCGTTCCGGGGTGATAGGCACGACTCGGGGGCATGCCGTGGCCATACACCGGGTCCATTTTGGGGGCATTCCTCGGTACTTGGTGCGGCATGCCGTGACCTCGGCACCTACCCCCGCCATCACTTAGACTACTTTTTTCTCAGGACCTAGGCTCGCCCATGACGTTATCGAATATTAACTCGGGCCATGAAGCCTCCATGACTTAGAATGTTTTTACATCGGGGCCCGGCACTCCCATCATGACTTAGAGTATTTTCCCGCCCGTGGCAGCCCTGGTTGCAAACCTCCCGGGTACAGTGGAACATGAATTGAGGGGAGTCGGTAGGGGGAGGGACGAATCAAAGCGATATAGGGCTGAATCTCTGTGGATCGTGGCAGTAAGGCCACTTTGCCACTTACAATACCGTGTCACGTATTTAAGTCATCTGCAAAGGATTAAACCTGCCGCTCGATAGGAATTATACTTCAAGGCGGCCCTCACAGCTCATCCGCTACGCAGGCTTAGCCTAAGACACGTGCCTTTGGGGGCCGAGGCCTCTACTGCAGGTCGGCAATTGTGCGACGGGCGCATGCGTCGCTTATGTCCCTGATTCTGACTTAGAGGCATTCAGTCATAATCCAGTGCACGGTAGCTTCGCGCCACTGGGTTTTCAACCAAGCGCAATGATCAATTGTGCGAATCAACGGTTCCTCTCGTACTAGGTTGAATAACCATAGTCACACTGTCATCAGTAGGGTAAAACTAACCTGTCTCATGACGAACCCAGCTCATGTTCCCATTGATGGGTGAACAATCCAATACTTGGTGAATTCTAGTTCACAATGATAGGACATCGAAGGATCAAAAAGCAAACGCTTGTCTGCCACAAGCCAGTTATCCCTGTGGTAACTTTTCTAACACCTCTAGCTTCAAATTTCGAAGATCTAAAGGATTGTTGGGCCATGCTTTCACGGTTCATATTCGTACTGAAAATCATAATCAAACAAGCTTTTACCCTTCTGTTCCACACGAGATTTCTGTTCTCGTTGAGGTCATCTTAGGACATCTGCATTATCTTTTAACTGATGTGCCGCCCCCGCTAAACTCCCCACTTGACAATGTCCTCTGTCCGGATCGGCCCGCGAAGCGCACCTTAGGTCCAAAAAGAGTAGCGATGCCCCCCCTCCGACTCATGAAGAAAGTAAAATAACGTTGAAAGTAGTGGTATTTCACTTGCGTCGAAGCTCCCATTTATGCTACACCTCTCAAGTCATTTCACTAAGTCGGACTAGAGTCAAGATTAACAGGGTCTTCTTTGCCCGCTGATTCTGCCAAGCCCGTTCCCTTGGCTGTGGTTTCGCTGGATAGTAGACAGGGACAGTGGAAATCTCGTTAATCCATTCATCGGGGCCTGGCACTTGCCTCGACAGCTGGGTATAGCTCGCGCGCTTCAGCGCTATCCATTTTCGAGGCTAGTTGATTTGGCAGGTGAGTTGTTACACACTCCTTAGCGGATTTTGACTTCCGTGGCCACCGTCCTACTGTCTTAATAGACCAACACCCTTTGTGGGATCTAGGTTAGTGCACAGTTGGGCATCGTAACCCGGCTTCCGGTTCATCCCGCATTGCCAGCTCCGCTTACCAAAAATGGCCCATTTGGAGCTCTTGATTCCGTGGTACGGCTCAACAAAGCAGTCGCCGTCCTACCTATTTAAAGTTTAAGAATAGGTCAAGGGTATTGCGCCCCTGATGCCTCTAATCATTGGTTTTACCTGATGAAACTCGCATATAAGCTCCAGCGATCCTGAGGGAAACTTTGGAGGGAACCAGCTACTAGACGGTTCGATTAGTCTTTCGCCCCTATACCCAAGTTAGACGAACGATTTGCGCATCAGTATCGCTTCGAGCCTCCACCAGAGTTTCCTCTGGTTTTGCCCCACTCAGGCATAGTTCACCATCCTTCAGGTCCCAACAGGTATGCTCTCACTCGTACCCTTCTCAGATGATCAAGGTCGGTTGGCGGTACACCCGCGAGGGGATCCCGCCAATTAGCTTCCTTGCGCCGGAATCCTATGATGTTATCCTATGCTAATGTATCCATAGTGCAGGCCTACTTTAAGCACTCTAATTTCTTCAAAGTAACAGCGCAGGTGGCACAACCCGACCAGTTAAGGCTAGGAGTGTATCGCCAGTAGAAGGAACAGGACGACCGGTGCACACCGCAAGGCAGACCGGTCGGCCCACCCCGAGATCCAACTATGAGCTTTTTAACTACAACAACTTAAATATACGCTATTGGAGCTGGAATTACCGCAGCTGCTAGCACCAGACCTGTCCTCCAATGGATCCTCGTTAAGGGATTTGGATTGTGCTCATTCCAATTATCAAACTCGAAGATCCCGATATTGTTATTTATTGCCACTACCTCCCCGTGTCAAGATTGGGTAATTTGCGTGCCTGCTGCCTTCCTTGGATGATGTGGTAGCCGTTTCTCAGGCTCCCTTTCTGGAATCGAACCCTAATTCTCCGTCACCCGTCACCACCATGGCAGGCCACTATCCTACCATCGAAAATTGATAGGATAGAAATTAGAATGACGTGTCACCGGCGCAAAGGCCGTGCGATCCGTCGAGTTATCATGAATCATCAAAGCAACGGGCAAAGCCCGCGTCGACCTTTTATTTAATAAATCCATCCCTTCCAGAAGTTGGGGTTTGTTACACGTATTAGCTCTAGAATTACTACGGTTACCTAAGTAGCAGGTACCATCAAACAAACTATGACTGATTTAATGAGCCATTCGCAATTTCACGGTCTGAATTAGTCCATATTTACACATGCATGGCATAATCTTTGAGACAAGCATATGACTACTGGCAGGATCAACCAGGTAGCACCCTCGATGATGCCGGTGCACAAGAGCCGCCCTGAGCTAGCAGGGGGTCAACACGCGCGCGTCCGTCGTTCATTTCCAGCGAAGAATGCTTGATTGGGCATCTTGCATCCACGACGTGGAAGCATGCCCGTAGAGAGTTCTGTATCCCGAAGCACAGCTAAAGGCCATAGCCCAAACCGCGTGTGCACGGTGATGCAACGCAGGTGGACAACAGCCCCAGCTCGAAGGGTCCACCCGACACCCCAAGGGGGCGTCGAGCGAGAGATCATCTCATTAGGGTCCAAGCTGCCTTCACGAGACATGTAACACAGGAAGTCGTCCTTTGCCTAGGGCCTGACCGCCCCTAGATCATCCCCTAAAGCGGATCGTGCGTGGACGGTTCACCGCTCAAGCACGGAGCCCGCCAACACAAACGAACCGAACGTAACCCACGCACCCCCACGTGTCCCCGCCGAGATGCACTCTGCATGTCCGCTCGACTATGGCACATAGACGGATGGAAATAGCAAGGCGAAGCCCGATGAGCACTGCTAGGCGTGAAGGGTAACTGTAGCCAAACGACATATTCGCACCGAGGGACTTGAGGAATGAAGAGGCGGCAAATAGGGGGATGGGTTGTCAAGGTGCATTGAAGTGGAGGGTTGTCAAGCTACTTTCAAGTGGAATGGGCTAAGAACGGGAAGTAAGCTGGTGTGAACAAGGGGTTGGGTGGCTCTCGAAGGAAATCGGGTTGGATTTTGAGGAGGAGAGGTGATCCCCCCACCCCTCGGCACGACGACATTCCCACTGGCAAAATCTTACAGCCAGTGCGTAAATCCGACAACCAGTGCATCTGTCGTTTGCCTTGAGATGCGGGGAGGTGGTTGGTCAAGCAAGAGCAAAGGGCCATGTAAAGAAATAAGGGATGAGGGGCGCAATGGCATCCCTACAAGCAAAATCCCGATGGAAAGGGCATTCCCGGCCCTATGCAGGCCTCACGTCGTGCCCTTGGAAGTACTCATTGGGAACGGCCTCCCACTCCGTTCGCGTACTTCAGCCTCACGGGTGCGAGGGGCTTACAAGCTCAAGCGTCTAGGCCCTCACTCATCGATTATCGACTTCCACTACCGGAGCGATCAACCTCACCGTCGTCACACAGATTGGATCCTCAAGATAAGCCTTCAACCCCGTTCGTGTACTTCGGCCTCACGGGCGCGAGGGGCTTACAAGCTCAAGCGTCTAGGCCCTCACTCACCGATCATCAGCTTCCACTATCGGGGCGTCCAACCCATCTCCCATCGCCTCACCTGTTACCTCGCTTGCGACAGTTAACTCGCACGTGAAAGGTAACACGCCTCCGCATAAATCCCACAGCCAAAGCGTCCGCCATCCGTCTCGGGACGAGGGGAGGGTTGTCAGGGTGCTTTCAAGTAGAGTGAGCTGGGAACGGGAAGTAAGTTGTTGTGAACAACGGGTTTTCGGAAACGGGAAGTAAGTTGTTATGAACAAGGGGTTTCCGGAACGGGAAGTAAGTTGGTGTGAACAAGTGGTTTTTGGGTGGATCTCAAAGGAAATCGGGTTGGATTTTGAGGAGGAGAGGTGAACCACCACCCCTCGGCACAACGGCATTCCCACCGACGAAATCCCGATGCAAAGGGCATTCCCCGCCCCATGCAAGCCTCCTGTCGCGCCCTTGGAAGTGCTCCTCGGGAAGGGCCACTCTGTAATATACTTTGGCCTCACGAGCAAAGGAGCTCCATCATCTAGGCTTTCATGCTGCCGATCATCAGCGTCCGCTACCGAAGTGATCAACCCCACCGTCGTCACATAGATCGGCTCCTCAAGACAAGCCTTCGACCCCGCCCGTGTACTCGACCTCACGGGCGCGAGGGGCTTACAAGCTCAAGCGTCTAGGCCCTCACTCACTAATCATCAACTTCCACTACCGGGGCTTCTATCCCATCCCGCGTCACCTCACCTGTCACCGCGCTTGCAACAGTCAACCCGCATGAGGAAGGCAACACGCCTCCGTGTAAATCCCACTGCCAGTGCGTCCGCCATCTACCTCGAGAGGAAAGGAGGTGGTTCGTCAAGCAACAAAATGCAACATCAAGGAGCAAGGGGCCATGTCAAGAAATAAGGGGCGAGGGGCACCACGACATCCCCATCGGCAAAATCCTGACGCATAGGGCATTCCCCGCCCCGCCCAAGCCTCTTGTGGTGCCCTTGGAAATGCTCCTCGGGAAGGGCCTCCCACTCCATTCGGGTGCTTCGGCCTCACGGGTGCAAGAGGTTTACAAGCTCAAGCATCTAGGCCCTCACTCACCAATCATTAACCTCCACTAATGGAGCAATCAACACCGCCATCATCACACGGATCGGCTCCTCAAGATAAGCCTTCGACCCTGTTCGTGTACTTCGGCCTCACGGGAGCGAGGGGGCTTATAAGCTCAAGCATCTAGGTCTCACTCACCGATCATTGGTTTCCACTACCGAGGCATCCAGCCCATCCCTCGTCTCCTCTCCCGTCACCTCACTTACAACTGTCAACCCACATGTGGAAGGCAACACGCCTCCACTTAAATCCCACAGCCAGTGCGTCCGCCGTCTGCCCCCAGGACGAGGCATTTCAAGTAATGGAAATGATGTCAAGGTGCAAAGGGGTTGGATTAAGAAAGAAGGGACGATGGGCCGTGAGAATTCACCGACAATCATCCCTGCCTATGTGGGGGTGATCACTATTCTCGGGTGAGAGGGCAAGGCCCCCACCCTTGGTGGCATCCTAGAAGCCTAGGAATGCTACCGAAGACGGGCATCAGGAGTACTACCGGTACCTCGAAAGGTAGGAACTAGCATGGCAACAATTCCCGTAATCCCTCGATTGATATCCAACATTTTTCATGCTAGTCACACTTCCTGAGGCAAAACCCGACCCCGGGGAGGTTCGTCATCTGCCCGGCAAGGTTTGGCACATGGAAGCCATGGCAACAAGGCCTTTGACATCATGCCATGCCATGCCATACGTCGGCGATGGTTGTCGCTGACCCTGCTGCTGCCCCAACCGCTTGCCAAGCATCTCCCCTGTAAAGAGCTCTCATAACTCTACTAGCTCTGCCACCAGTAAACATCAACTGTGATGAAAAATCATATTGGGGTTTTTTTTAAGATTTAGAATGTTTCAGCAGCAACCAATGGTACCATTGGAATGATCATGATGCGAAATTGCTAAAAAGTTTTTTTTTTCGGAATTTTTCAGACACTCGAGCTATTTTTTATGATTTTTTAAAGTCAAGATCTGAAAAAATTCCTAAAAATCAGAGAAAAATCAGAAAAATGCAGGGCAAAGCTTTTAAATTCTCTAAAAATCTTGGGGAAGAGGCAGACAAAACTTGGGGAAACACGTACGACAAAATACGAGAATTTTTTCTCGAGACGGCATTCAGGTGATCGCGAAGCTACGGCCAGCGTTCAGGGCCTTGCGCCAAGCAGTCACAGTCGTGGCCAGTGTTCACAGCCCGCAGCCAGCGTTCACAACCCGCGGCCAGCATTCACAGCCTACGATCAGCATCCAGCACCCCCTGATAGCCCACAGCACCCAGCGCCAGCATCCCCAGACACTGCCCAGCATGCATAGATGTTGCCGCGAGGGTCCAGCAGCGTGCGTGGACGCTGTCAGGGGCATTACCCGGGGCCGGCCCCCTAGACCCGAGGGTGTGCCCTGGAACATGGGGCATGCCTCGGGCATAGCCCGGGGCCCCTGGGGGCTGATCCTCGAGACTCGGAGGCATGCCTTGGGCTTGCTACGGGGCCGTTTCGGGGCGTTCCTCAGGACTCGGGGGCATACTTTGGGCATGCATCGGGGCCGTTTTTGGGGCTTTCCTCGGGACTCGCGGGCATGCCTTGGGCATGCACCGAGGCCGTTCTGGAGCGATGTGCAGGACTCAGGGGAATGCCTTGGCCATGCACCGGGGCCGTTTTGGGGGCGTTCCTTAGGACTCATAGGCATGCCTTGGGCATGCCCCCGGGTCGTTTTGGGGGTGATCCTCGGGACTTGAGGGCATGCCTTGGCCTTGCTACGGGGCCGTTTTCGGGGTGTTCCTCAGGACTCGGGGGCATGCCTTGGGCATGTACTGGGGCCGTTTTGGTGGCGTTCCTTGGGATTCGGGGGCATACCTTAGGTGTGCACCGAGGACGTTCCAGGTCGATGTGCGAAACTGGGGACATGCCTTAGCAATGCACTGGGGCCGTTTTGAGGGCATTCCTTGGGACTCCGGGGTATGCCTTGGGCATACCCTGGAGCCGTTTCGCGTCGATGTGCAGGTCTTAGGGGCATGCCTTGGCCATGCACCGGCGTCATTTTGGGGGCGTTCCTTGAGACTCGGGGGCATTCCTTGGCCATGCACGGGGACCGTTTTGTGGCGTTCCTTGGGACTAGGGGGCAGGCTTTAGGGAAGCACCGGGGCCGTTCCGAGCTGATGTGTGAGACTCGAGAGCATGCCTGGGCCATGCGTCGGGGTCGTTCTGGGGGCATTCCTCGGGGCACAGGGGCATGCCTTGGCCATGGACAGGCATGTGGTCGTTCCCTATTCGAACCAGGGTGCATCGTCGGCCCCCATCCGCTTCCCTCCCGACAAGTTCAAGTACTCTTTGACTCTCTTTTCAAAGTCCCTTTCATCTTTCCCTTACGGTACTTGTTTGCTATCGGTCTCTTGCACATATTTAGCCTTGGATAGAATTTACCGCCAGCCTGGGGCTGCATTCCTAAACAACCCAACTCGGCACAGCGACTGATGGTGCAACAGGGTCTGGGCATGGCAGGGCTCTCACCCTATCTTGAGCCCCTTTCCAGGGGACTTAGGCCCGGTCCACCACAGAGGATGCTACTCCAGACTACAATTTAGACGGCAAGGCCGCCCGATCTTAAAGCTGGGCTCTTCCCGGTTCGCTCGCCGTTACTAGAGGAATCCTTGTAATAAGTTTCTTTTCCTCCGCTTATTGATATGCTTAAACTCAACAGGTAGCCCCACCTAACCTGGGGTCGTAACAATTTTGTGCTTTCAACACACGTTAGGGTCCGACGAGCCCTTCCCGACGGCGTGCGTGTGAAGCGCGATGCAAACGGCGGCCACTTAAGGCCTTATCTACCACCAATTGCCACCGCAGCTCATCGCCGCGGGCTCCCGTTTTGGGCAAGTCGGGCCCCAGCTGGGGCGTAGGAGGCCATCATCCTTCCCCTCGGCGGGCGGAGGCGAGATGCGATGCGTGATGCCTAGGCAGATGTGCCCTCGGCCGGAAGGCTTCGGGCGTAACTTGCGTTCAAAGACTCGATGGTTCACGGAATTATGCAACTCACACCAAGTATCGCATTTCGCTATGTTCTTCATCAATGCGAAAGCAGAGATATCCGTTGTCGAGAGTCATTATGTTTTAAGTAGGGACAGGTGCCACCCTTGCGCACCGGTAGACCGGGCGTGAGCGGGCACCATGAGTTCATCTTCCTTGGTACGGTTCGCATCGGGGTTTCATTGCTATGCCAGGGGTTGCTCTCGGCTCGGGGAGGGGGCCGAGGCACCCCTCCCCGCATGTTGAGGGGAACATGTTCACGGGGCTGGGCAGGTTTTGACAATGATCCTTCCGTAAGTTCATCTACGAAAACCTTGTTACGACTTCTCCTTCATCTAAATAATAAGGTTTAGTGGACTTCTCGCGACATCACTGGCTGCGAACCGCCCACGTCGTCGTGATTCGAACACTTCATCGGACCATTTAATCGGTAGGAGCGACGGGCGGTGTGTACAAAGGGCAGGGACGTAGTTAACGCGAGCTGATGACTCGCACTTACTAGGAATTCCTCATTGAAGACGAACAATTGCAATGATCTATCCCAATCACGATGAAATCTCAAAGATTACCCGGGCCTGTCGGCCAAGGCTATAGACTCGTTGAATACATCAGTGTAGCGCATGCGGCCCAAAACATCTAAGGGCATCACAGACCTGTTATTACCTCAAACTTCCGTGGCCTGGAAGGCCATAGTCCCTTTAAGAAGCTAGCAGTGAAGGGTTACCTCCACAAAGCTAGTTAGCAGGCTGAGGTCTCGTTCGTTAACGGAATTAACCAGACAAATCGCTCCACCAACTAACAACGGCCATGCATCACTGCCCATAAAATCAAGAAAGAGCTCTCAGTCTGTCAATCCTTACTATGTCCGAACCTGGTAAATTTCCCCATGTTGAGTCCAATTAAGCCGCAGGCTCCACTCTTGGTGGTGCCCTTTCGTCAATTCCTTTAAGTTTCAGCCTTACGACCATACTCCCCCCAGAACCCAAAAACTTTGATTTCTCATAAGGTGCCGATGGTGTCCTAAAAACATCTGCCGATCCCTGGTCGGCATCTTTTATGGTTGAGACTAGGATGGTATCTTATCATCTTCGAGCCCCCAACTTTCATTCTTGATCAATGAAAACATCCTTGGTAAATGCTTTTACAGTTGTTCGTCTTTCATAAATCCAAGAATTTCAGAATCTGTACCCGCTTAAAACCCGCAAAACCCGCCCCAATGGATATGGGTATGAAATTTTTTAAAAAAATGAGTATGGGGTGGGTATTGCTAAATGGGTGTGGGTATGGGTATGGGTATAGGCTCCACCTGCCCCGTGCCTACCCCATACCCGCCCCATACCTATGTTACTAAGACCCGCCCTGTACCCACCTCGTTTAAAACCCATACCTATTTTTTATTTTTAAAAAAATTAAAATTACCAACACTATTGACCCAAGCCCAAAAAACCCTAGGTATAAATTAGTCCAGACTCAAACACTCCCTTATTTCATGTCCCCCCTCATGCCTCGGCCCCTCAGTCTTATGAACTGTGAACTAAGTTTGTGGTTGGTTAGAACTTTGAACTATTTGCTATGTTTTTAGACTCTTGTCATGTCATGGGAAATTGGCGATCTTGTTTAAATTACGTATTTGGAAGCTTCTACTTGTGGATGTTCTAAGACTATCATAGTCTTATACTCTTATGATCATAATGTATTGTTGGAACTCGAAAGCTTAGTATGAATGTGGCGTGTTTTCTTCTTTGGTTGAATATGAGTATAAAATGGGTTTTATTTTTTTTTTATATATGTACTCGAATAAAATCCGCAATACCCAGTGGGTATGGGTATGGGTATGGTTTTATAATACCCGGTGGGTATGGGTATGGGTATGGGTATGGGTACTGATTTTATAAATGGGTATGGGTGAGGGTACAGCAAAACCTGCCCCGTACCCGCCCCATTGCTAGCCCTACCTCTGACTATGAAATACGAATGCCCCCGATTGTCGCTGTTAATCATTACTCCGATCCCGAAGGCCAATACAATAGGACCGAAATCCTATGATGTTATCCCATGCTAATGTGTCCAGAGCGTAGGCTTGCTTTGAGCATTCTAATTTCTTCAAAGTAATAGTGCCGGTGGCACAACCCGACCAGTTAAGGCCAGAAGCGCATTGCCGGCAGAAGGAGCAGGACGACCGGTGCACACCACGAGGCGGATCGGTTAGCCCACCCCAAGGTCCAACTATGAGCTTTTTAACTGCAACAACCTAAATATATGATATTGGAGCTGGAATTACTGTGGCTGCTGGCATCAGGCTTACCCTCCAATGGATCCTCGTTAAGGGATTTATATTGTATTCATTCCAATTACCAGACTTGAAGAGCCCGGTATTGTTATTTATTATCACTACCTCCCTGTGTCAGGATTTGGTAATTTACGCAACTACTGCCTTCCTTGGATGTGGTAGCCGTTTCTCAGGCTCCCTCTCTGGGCATCTTGCATCCACGACATGGAAGCATGCCTGCACCGTGTTTTGCATCTTGAAACACAGCTAAAGGCCATAGCCCAAGCCGTGTGCACACGGTGACGCGACGTAGGTGGACGACAGCCCCAGCTCAATGGGTCCACTCGACACCCCAAGGGGGCATTGATATGTGCTTGAAGTGTACATCTTTTTAGGGCTCTTTTGCCTCGTTTTCAGGAGAATTTTGTGCTTAATGATGTTATTTACTCTCCTATTCTCGATTTATGCTTGGGCGTAGTTGTTTTATGTGTTTTGAAGGATTTTTAGTCTTTTCACCCAGCATTTGCCCTTCAATGGCTATATTTTGAACTCTCCCATGGTCAACCATCAGTTGCCATGAACGTAAAGCAAAGAAAGATCAAGAACCCCGGTTCCAGCGTACACCACGGTCAAACCGTGGTAAGGCCCATGGACCGCGGTGGGCTGTAAACTGTTCCCTCTTCATTGTCCCTCGGCTGTGTAGCTGAGATTGCTCCTGGTTTTCTATAAATACAGGCGTTCTGCAAAGCAAGAAATGCAGCAAGCAAAGCAATTTAGAGAGTTCTCAATCATTCCTTAGATTTTCTCTTGTAATAGTGTATTTTATATTAGTCTTTTCTATCAAATTTTGTAGTTTTTAGTTGGTTTGCTTCGGTGATTGAGTGCGAGAGTTTTTTTTATTCTGAGGTGGTTCTGAAGCCCTTGGCGAAGGCCATCTTAATTAAATCTCTTTCGCTTAGATTCAATCCAATCTTTGGTTAGTTTATCTTTTCAATCATGTTTGAGTAGTTTTCTTAGTCTAGGGATTTAGTAGTTTATAAAAGATATTAGATCGTGTTTTAATTTGTTCAATTAGGCTATTTTCATGATTGCTTTGATTTTGTCTATCAAGTGTTTTGTATGTTGTGGGTTGATTTTTGGCCAAAATTTACTTGCACACTTGAAACAAACCAAGTGAATATTCGAAAGAGGACATTTGATTGTTGGACTGCTTGATTAGAGTTATCTTAACTTCATCTCGAGAGGGAGATTTTTATGTTAAGAGGGCTAGTGAGTAATCGAGTATACTAAACTTGATTAAGTCAAATTATTTTAAGACAACGACGTTTGTTTAGTTTAGGCAAATTTAGTTGATTTCGAAAGAATAGATTGAATTTTTAGAAAAGATTACAATTCCTTGAAATTAACTAATTAGAGAATAGTGCATATTTATCAGAATTGATCCAATTCTTTTTAAAATTACGAAAATTCCTAGACGTTTTTCTCTCATTGATTTAGTCAAGTTTCATTTGCATTTGTTGATTGGAACCCCCCTCGAATATAATTTCGCTTAGCATATTCCGATAGGTAAAACTCAGTAAGTTTCTTTGGTCCCTGAGGAACGATAACCCTATCTATACTACATCTACCCATCCTCTTGCGGCAGTAGAAGTAGTCGTAGTCACAACCTACATACAACTCATCAAGTTTTTAGTGCCGTTGCCATGGACCAAATTGCTAACTATTGAGTATTATCTTACAAAAGTGACTAAGCATTATTTTGATTTGTGTTGTTTGCTATTTTTCTTTTTCTCTTTAATTACGTTGGTAGTGTTGGTGAAGTGCTTGCATGAATTTTTCCTAGTTTATGTGAAGTCTGATCTTGTATGAGCCTGATCCAAAAATTGAAAGGACTTTTCGTTTAAGAAGGAAAAAGCAAAGAATTGAAGAATAAAGGTGTGAAGCAAGAACGGATTCAAGCATGGCGGGTAAAGAAAGAAGGACCCTTTGTGATTTCATTACCCTCGAAGTCCAAGGGATCGCCTCCAGCATTGCTTGACCTACAGTAGATGCCAACAACTTCGAACTCAAGCCAGCACTAATTTCTATGGTGCAACAATCACAGTTCGGCGGAACTCCCTTGGAAGATCCGAATCTCCACCTCTCTTTGTTCTTAGAGGTGTGTGACACGCTAAAGTTGACCGAAGTCTCAAGCGATGCGATTCGCTTACACTTATTCCCTTTTTCATTGAGGGATAAATCAAGGGTGTGGTTGCATTCCTTGCCAACTGGTTGTCTAACGACTTTGGATGAGTTAGCAAAAGTTTTTCTCGCCAAATTCTTTCCCCTGAGCAAGCCAGCGAGCCTGCGAAATCAGATCACCAATTTTCTGCAAAGACAAGATGAGACGCTCTATGAAACCTGGGAGCGTTTTAAGGATTTGCTGCATTTGCGTCCCCATCATAGTCTTCAGCACAGGATGATTATCCAGGCATTTTACAACGGTATGACCCAAGCTGTGCGGTCCACCATTGATGCAGCAGTAGGAGGAACTCTAATAAGTAAGACCGAGGATGAAGTGTATAGTCTTATCGAGGAGATGGCGCTAAATAATTTTTAATGGCCATATGAACGTACCCAACCCAAGTGGGTTGGAGGTAAAATTGAAGTCGATGCTCTAACTTTACTTTCTGCTAAAGTACATGCCATGACTCAAAGACTAGACCGATTAAATGTGAATGCTATTCATGCTAATTCGCCTTCCCCTTGTGATACCTATGGTTCAATTGATCGTATAACTTTACATTGTCCAGTTGAGAGTCCTGTTCCCAAAGAATCAAATGAACTTAATTATTTTTAGAATTTCAACCCAAGATCGACCCATGACCCTTACTCTAATACTTATAATCCGGCTTGGAAGAACCACCCAAATTTCTCTTATAGGTCGAATTCGAACTCTGTGAATATGGCCCTTATGAATGCTAGAGTACCCCCTGGTTTTCAAAGGCCGCTGTTCCCTTCTTAGATGCCCCAAAAGACCAACCTAGAAGCAATGATGGAAAGCATGCTTATGGCATAATAGAAACAGGATGAGTACATTAAGCAATAAGCTATTTGTTCTTACAGCTCATAATAAGATGTTAGAGGCCCAGATTGCCTAAAAAGTTGCTTTTTCATCTACGCCCCATATAGAGTTCCCAATAAACCTGAACTCAACCCTCGTGAGCACTATAATTGTGTCACCATGAAAGAGGATGAAGAGGACTTATCTGACCCTGAGGAAGTACTAATGGAAGAGGGTAAAGAGATAGCCATGGCTGGTAGTAAAGTGAGAAAAAATGATGGCAAGACTGCCACATTTGTGGAAGATGACTCTATTAAGATCCCCGCCATTTTTCACTCTAAACTTCTTGACCCGAGTAGTTTTTCTATCACTTGCGTTGTGGGAAAAGTAAGGACTGAGAGAGGACTGTGTGATTTAGGTGCAAGTGTTGGTATAATGCCTTACTCTTTGTTTCATAAACTACACCGAGGACCATTGCTAGCCGGACCATTTTCACTTTAATGGGCTAATGGTCCAGTGACACAGCCCATAGGCAAGTTAGATAATGTACCTATTAATATAGGTGACATTTGGGTGTTGGAGGACTTTATTGTTGTCGATATGCCTGAGATTAATAATGCCCAGATTATCTTAGGGAGGCCATTTTGGCAACAGCTAGTCAGAAGGTCGCATTTCTTTCGATGTACAAGTTAGATTTGCAGTGTTTACTCATAAAAAGAGGACGCGGTTGCTCCCTGTTCTTTTATTTTGGATGCGTTACCATCTTTCCCCCGAATGTGACATGGAGGATGTCATGTATACTGAAGATCTTCCTGATTTTGAATGGATTTTATATGACGACCCTGATCAAGGGTATGTTAAGGTGGAATTTTCTGCTCCTATGTCACCTAACCAACACGAGATTGAGGCTCCTACTTCTAATGATTCTTCACTGAGTGATTATTATAGGTCTGCAAGAGTTGTTCCTTCTATGCCCCATTTGGAAGGTTTTGATGCTGACTTTGATGTAGGGGTTGAGAAAGTAGATGGTAGCCCATCAGATGGGCTAAGAGAACAGTTCATTTTGTATGCAGATGGTGCATTGTGGCGCCAAGTTATGAAGATAAAGGACCTACAGGCAGAATTGCTAAGATGGTACCTTCAGCTGCAGAAGTTCAATTTTGTGGTTCGTGACAAATGAGATCCGGACCAAGCCTAGAACAAGGGTCAAGCTCTTGACGTTAAACGAGCGCTTATTACGAGGCAACCCAAGCTATTTACTTTTTTCTTTTTACTTTTTTTCGTTTTCCTTTGTTTTTGTTGTTTTTGTAGTCTGAAGAAAAAAAAAAACAAGAGAAGAAAGAGAGAGTGAGAATAAGATTTCGAAAAAAATGTTTAAGAATAAAATATTTGGCACCACGGCCATAGGATAAAACAAAACCAGAAAAATTTCGATCCAGCAGACACCACGGACGAACCATGGTGGCCCCACGATCCGTGGTGGGCTGCTACAGGCCGTGGTCTAGGTATTTAGCCGTGGTGCCTATTCCCCTCCCCTCATTTCTTCTTCTTTAACGCAACTTCCTCTCTCTCTTCCTCCTCTCTCTCTCTCTCTCTCTCAAACCTCCATTAACAAATCCTTCAATCACCCCTCAATTCTTCTCTATTTTTCTTAATTTTTACGCTAAATTCCTCCTTTTCACTTAATATTTCTATTTCCCCCAATAATTTCATCATTTTCATACTTTCTTCAAGGTTCATCTCTCCTCCTTCATGCACCATACCCATTTCTTTCTTTCTTTCCAAATTATTCGCCTTTTCACTTATTTTCTTCAATTTTTTTAATTTTAGTACTAATTTTTGGTTTTAGTTTTGTTTCTGAATAGGTTTTGCAGCAATGGCACTAACTAAGATGCAAAGGAGCACCAAGGAGGTCGGTTCATCTAGTCAAGCACCACCCCAACCTCACAGGACCACAAGAACATCAACCCAAGCACCTGCTAGAGCTAACATTCATCACCCTCTTGGCTTGATTAATCCCGATCATATTGCTAGGTATAACAAATTGAATGAGCGTATAGTTTTCGCTACTAGATATTATGATGAGGATTTGTTCGCCTGTTTGGGATTATTGGATGATATCCGTTGGTTGTATGCTAGAGGTGGTATGAGCCACTTTTTAGAACTGAAAGAGCATACATATAGAGACCTGACCATAGAATTTTTAAGTATACTCCATGTTGAGGCCACTAGAGGGCCTCAATGTCAAGCGGGGTATATATCGTTTTATTTGCAGGGTTAATTATATGAACTGAACTTAGGTACTTTCAATAGTATCTTCGGTTTTGCACCTAGCATGGATTTATCGAGTCTCCAAGTCCCTGGCAAATTATACCCGAATGCATTTTGGGATGAACTTTTAGGGACTGTTAGGTATAGCACCAGTTCATCAAAATGTACCCATATTCGAAACCCTTGCATGAGAGTAGCTCAGCATATTCTGGCTTGTTCTTTGTTTGCTCGGGACGACAGTTTAAATGCCTTGGGACTTTCTGAGTTATACTTCTTGTCCTGTATGCTTGATGTTGTGCCTCTTGATCCAGGTTCATTTTTAGCTTGACAATTGCATAATGCTGCTATTAGCACTAAAGGTAGAATAGTCGTTGGTGGGATTATGACCACTATTGCTAGATTTTTGGGTGTCAAGCCCAATCCAGAGTATAGAGTTTCTGAGTCTAGGCGACTTAACCAAGCTGCTTTTGAGATTATGAATTTTTGCAAGGTTGAGGCTGGCCGTTTGTGTTGGATTTACCCTGGGAACCGGCTTTTGCCGCTTCCCAATATCGATTGCACTACCCTGCTTCACCGGGCTAACCTTTACTGGTTACCTGGTGATAACGATGTCGGTCGACCTGTACCCCACCACCCATCCCCTCATACTAGTCAACTAGGACCGAGTTCTTCTTCTCAACAACCCCCTCTTGACCACTCTGATATCCAAGACACCCTTAGGTCTATTCAAGAGGAACAAGCTTCCCTCTAAGCCTTTGTTGCTTTTGAGAATGCCGCTCTTAGAGACTTTGTCCAAGAGCGCCACGATGAACTTCGTGGGTTGCTTGCTTCCCAGACACAATATTTCCAAGACTATAGGGCATTTCTAGAAACCTGGCGAGATTGGCATATCCCTTATGGCCAACCATCCCATCCTCCACCTCCAACCCGTTTTTGACTGTTGTGTTTACCCTCCCTCCCTTCCCCTTATATTATGATGTGCCCACATTAAGGGCAATGTGTGATTCAAGCATGGGGGAGTGAGTAGGTTATTACATTTGGCGTCTGATGCGTAGTTTTATTTGGTGTGTTTGTTTGTCTTTTGCTTTGTATATATTTTTAGTGCTAGTTTTTGTAGTTTTTGTTTGGTTTTAAGTGATGCATTTAGTTTTCTTATAGGTTGCATTTGAGTTTCTTTCTTTTGTTAGTTTCTTTTGCATTTTAGTTTGCATTGTTTGTAGGAGCATGCATTCATATGTTATAAAAAAAAATAAATAAAAACACACATAGAAAAAAGATTCCTCTAATGGTGAATTTTATAGAATTGGTAGCTCTCTTTTATTAGTTTGATCCTTAGATTCACCCAAATTGTGCGTGAAAATTTACGAATGAGTTTTCAAACTAAATTCTATGTTTTGACCATATGTTAGATGCAAATTGATTTTTTTCCCCATAAGTCTTTACATGAAATTCTGGCATATGTTTGCTTGTTTTGGTTTTGGTAGATGTCCCGTGAGCTTTTGAGCTTTAAGAGGCTATTTATCATTTTTAGTCTCATATTTTTCTTCATGTGTGACTTTTCCTTGATTTCATTTCTCTAGAACTTGCTTTGATTCTCATTGAAGACCACATTTCACAAATACATTTAGGTAATATGGTTGAGACTTTTTTTTTTGGGGTTTGATTTATTTGAAACCCATGGCCAAATTGCCACCCTTGTTATATATTGTATCCCTTTGTTAGCCCCTTTGAGCTTGTGTCCATGTTTCTTGATTTAGCCCTCCTACTTTTAGCCCATGGCCAAACACTTATCCTATCCTTAAGCCAAGGCTAAGATGAATGTTATATTCTTGTGCATTAATTTAATAAGGTGTTAGTAAGGTGGATTATTATTGTTTTTGGTGAATTTTTGGGTGTGTTTAAAAAAAAAACAATAAATCCCTTGGTTTGTTGTGTATAGTTTAGAGAAGAGTTCGATTTTAAAGATCCTTATGGAATTCCCTTGGCTATCCCTTCTTTTAAAAAAAGCAGAAAGAGTTAAAAAAACCATCAAAAACAAAGAGAAGATCAAAAGAAAAAGGGAAAAAAGAAAAAAGAAGAAGAAAAGTTTTTTAAAGAAAGTGATTAGCCTTGGTAGGAATATAAGCGATTTGTAATTTTCGACTATATCTCTTTTCATTTTGGGACTTAGTTTGTTGATGAATTGTTATGGTTCGAGGAAGCTGTAGTATGATGCATTGGAATTGTTTAGCTCTTAGTCTATGGCTTTTAGTTCCTCATTTCCAAAACGTTTGTTCCCCTCTTACCTTTACCCTAAGCCGCATTACATCCCTATGAAAGACCTCATGATTGTTTAATATATTTGCATTTTAGTGGTGGCGAATTTGGGAATCTTTCAAGCCCATGGTATATTTGTGTCAAAGGAATGAGAATTGAGAAAACCCTCATATTTATATATTGACAAACACATGAATGTTGAGTGCCACATAACTATAGTGAGGTTCTACTGGCCTTGCTAGTCTTACTCGTTTCATGTGGCAGACTGATTCTATTTGACAATTTGGAGAAAGATTGGTTCAACTTTTGCATTTTGGTCTATTAAGCATTTTTGAACATTTCATTCCCTATTCTGTTTGCTCATCTTTTTGCATCTTTCTAGGCTATCCTTGGATCATCTTTACCATTTGAATGTTACCTATGTCTATCCTGAGGAGGTTGTGTAAATTATTCTTTTTAGTCTTTGCATTGCTTGAGGACAAGCAACAGTTTAAGCATAGGGGACTTTGACAAGTGCTTCAGTACACATCTTTTTAGGGCTATTTTGCCTCGTTTTTAGGAGAATTTTGTGCTTAATGATGTTATTTACTCTCCTATTCTTGATTTATGCTTGGGTATAGTTGTTTCATACGTTTTGCAGGATTTTTAGTCTTTTCACCTAGCATTTGCCCTTCAATGGCTGTGTTTTGACCTCCCCCACAGTCAACCATCAGTTGCCATGATCGTAGAGCAAAGAAAGATCAAGAAGCCCGGTTCCAGCGCAGACCACGGTCAGACAGTGGTAGACAGTGGTAAGGCCCACAAACCGTGGTAGGCTGTAAACTATTGCCTCTTCATTTTTCTTCGGCTATGTGGCTGAGATTATTCCTGGTTTTCTATAAATACAGGCATTCTGCAAAGCAAGAAGGGCAGTAACCAAAGCAATTTAGAGAGTTCTCAATCATTCCTTAGATTTTCTCTTATAATAGCATAGTTTAGATTAGTCTTTTCTCTCAAAATTTGTAGTTTTTAGTTTGTTTGCTTTGGTGAGAATTTTGAGTGTGAGAGTTTTTTGGTTCTAAGGCGGTTGTGAAGCCCTTTGGAGAAGGCCATCTCAATCAAATCGCTTTCGCTTAGATTCAATCCAATCTATGGTTAGTTTATCTTTTCAATCATGTTTGAGTAGTTTTCTTAGTCTGGGGATTTAGTAATTTGTGAAATATATTGGATCATGTTTTAATTTGTTCAGTTGTGCTATTTTTATGATTGGTTTCATTTGGTCTATCAAGTGTTTTGTATGTTGTGGGTTGATTTTTGACCAAAATTTACTTGCACACTTGAAACAAATCGAGCGAATATTCGAAACAGGACATTGGGTTGTCGGACTGCTTGATTAGACTTAACATAACTTCGTCTCGAAAGGGAGATTTATATGTTAAGAGGGCTAGTGAGTAATCGAATATACTAAACTTGGATTAAGTCAAATTAGTTTAAGAGAACGATGTTTGCATAGTTTAGGCAAATTTAGTTTATTTCGAAAGAATAGACTGAATTTCTGGAAAAGATTGCAATTCCTCGAAATTAACTAATTAGAGAATAGTGCATATTTATCAAAATTGATCCAATTCTTTTTACAATTATGAGAATTCCTAGACGTTTTTTTCTTATTAATTTAGTCAAATTTTATTTGCGTTTGTTGATTGAAACCCCCCTCGAGCGGGAGTAGAAGTAGTAGTAGTCATAACCTACACACAACTCATCAGGCATCGAGTGGGAGATCATCTCGTTAGGGTCCAAGCTACCTTCACGAGGCATGCAACACAGGAAACCATCCTTTGCCCAGGGCTTGCCCGCCCTTGGATCATCCCCTGAAGAGGATTGTGCATGGACCATTCACCTCTCAAGCAGGGACCCCGCCAACGCAAACGAACCGAATGTAACTCACGCGCCCCCATGTGTCCCCGCCGAGATGCACCCCTCATGTCCGCTCAACTATGGCACATAAACAGACGGAAATATCAAGGCGAAGCCCGACGAGCACCGCTAGACGCAAAGGGTAACCATAGCCAACCGACACATTCGCACCGAGGGACTTGAGGAATGAAGAGGCGGCAAATCGGGGAATGGTTTGTCAAGGTGCTTTGAAGTGGAGGGTTGTCAAGCTACTTTCAAGTGGAGTGAGATAAGAACGGGAAGTAAGTTGGTGTGAACAAGGCGTTTTCGGGTGGCTCTTGAAGGAAATCAGGTTGGATTTTGAGGAGAAGTGGGGCCCTTCGGCACGATAGCATTCCCACCGGTAAAATCCCGATGCAAAGGGCATTCCCCACCCTCACAGGCCTCATGTCGTGCCCTTGGAAGTTCACCTTGGGAAGGGCCCCTCACTCCGTTCACGTACTTCGGCCTCACGGTAGCGAGGGGCTTACAAGCGCAAGGGGCTTACGAGCACGAGGGGCTTACAAGCTCAAGCATCTAGCCCCTCACTCACCGATCATCGGCTTCCAATACCGGAGCGATCAACCCCGCCGTCGTCACAGCGATCGGCTCCTCAAAGACAAGCCTTCAACCGCGTTCACGTACTTCGGACTTACGGGCACGAGGGGCTTAAAAGCTCAAGCGTCTAGGCCCTCACTCACCGGCCATCGGCTTCCACTACCGGGGTATCCGACCCATCCCGCATCGCCTCACCTGTCACCTCACTTGCGACAGTCAACCCGCATGTGAAGGGCAACATGCCTCCGTATAAATCCCACAGCCAACACGTCTGCCGTCTGCCTCGGGACGAGAAGAGGGTTGTCAGGGTGCTTTCAAGTGGACTGGGCTGAGAACGGGAAGTAAGTTGGTGTGAAGAAGGGGTTTTTGGAACAATAAGTAAGTTGGTGGGAATAAGGGGTTTTTAGGTGGTTCTCAAAGGAAATCGAGTTGGATTTTGAAGAGGAGAGGTGACCCCCCTCGGCACAACGACATTCCCACCGGCAACATACCAATGCAAAGGGCATTCTCTGCCCCGCGCAGGCCTCATGTCGCGCCCTTGGAAATGCTCCTTGGGAAGGGCCACTCCGTAATGTACTTCAGCCTCACGGGCTTACGAGTTCCAGCGTCTAAGCTTTCACTCTGCCGATAATCAACGTCCGCTATCGAAGTGATCAACCCTACCGTCGTCACACGGATTAGCTCCTCAAGACAACCCTTCGACCCATTTGTGTACACGGGCGCGAGGGGCTTATAAGCTCAAGCGTCTAGGTCCTCACTCATAGATCATCGGCTTCCACTACCGGGGCTTCTAGCCCATCCCGCGTCTCCTCACCTGTTACCACACTTGCAACAGTCAATCTGTACGTGGAAGGCAACACGCCTCCGCGTAAATGTCAAGGAGGTGATTCATCCACCAACAAAAAGCAATGTCAAGGAGCAAGGGGCCTTGTCAAAAAATAAGGGACGAGGGGTGCAACGGCATCCCCACTGGCAAAATCTCGATGCAAAGGGCATTTTTCGCCCCGCGCAGGCCTCGTGTTGCACCTTTGGAAGTGCTCCCCGAGAAGGGCCTCCTACTCCGTTCGTGTACTTCGGCCTCACGAGCACGAGGGGCTCTCAAGCTCAAGTGTCTAGGCCCTTACCCACCAATCATCGACTTCCACTACCGGAGCGATCAACCCCGCCGTTGTCACACATATCGGCTCCTCAAGACAAGTGTTCGACCCCGTTCGTGTACTTCGGCCTCAAGGGCGTGATGGGCTTACAAGCTCAAGCATCTAGGCCCTCACTCATCGATGATCGACTTCCACTACCGAGGCTTCCAGCCCATCCCGCGTCGCCTCTCCTGTCACCTCGCTTGCGACAGTCAACCAGCATATGGAAGGCAACACGCCTCCACTTAAATCCCATAGCCAGTGCGCCCACCGTCTGCCCCCGGGACGAGGTATGTCAAGCAACAGAAACGATGTCACAGAGCAAGAGGGTCGAGTCGAGAAAGAAGGGACGATGGGCTGCAGGAATTCACCAACAATCACCCCTGCCCATGTGGGGGTGATCACCGTTCTCGGGTAAGGGGGGCAAGGCCCCCACCCGTGATGGCGTCCTAGAAACCTAGGAATCCCACCAAAGACCAGCGTCAAGAGTACCACCGGTACCTCGGAAGGTAGGAACTAGTATAGCAATGATTCCAGCAACCCCTCAATCGATATCCAACATTTTTCATGCTAGTCATGCTTCCCAAGGCAAAAACCCGACCCCTGGGTGGCCCGTCATGCACCCGCCAAGGTTTAGTGCATAGAAGTCATGGAACCAAGACCTTTGACATCATGGCATGCCATGCCATGCATAGGTGACGGCTGTCACTAACTCTGCTGCTTGCCAAGCACCTCCCCTATAAAGGCTCTGCCCCCAGTAGACATCAACTCTGGTGAAAAATCATACTAGTGTTTTTTGAAGATTTAGAGTGTTTCAGCAGCAACCAATGGTACCACTGGAAAGATCATGATGTGAAATTACTAAGAGGTATTTTTTTGGAATTTTTCGGATACCCAAGCTATTCTTTATGATTTTTTATAGTCGAAAACTAAAAAAATTCATAAAAATCGTAGAAAAATAATAAAAATGCTGGACAAAGCTTGTAAATTCTCTAAAAATGGGGGGCGTTCTGGGGACGACATGTGGGGCACGAGGGCATGCCTTGCCTATGCACTGGGGCCGTTTTGGGAGCATTCCTCGGGACACAAGGGTACGCCTTAGGCATGCGCCAAGGCCGTTTCGGAGCAATGTTCGGGACTCAGGGGCATGCCTTAGCCATGTACCAGGGCCGAGTTTTTGGGGCGACGGGCAGGACTCGAGGGCCATGCCTTAGCCTTGCACGGGGCGTTTTGGGGGCGATGCGTGGTACTAGGGGGTATGCCTTGGCATCGACGTTCGGGACATGGGGCACCAATATGGAGGCACATGGCACGGCACGGCCTAACTCTCAACACTTCCTTCGCCCAGTCCGCCCAAGGTCTGCTTAAGTCCGTCAAGTCTGCCCCTGTACCCCTGCGTCCCTATGCCCTATGCCCTGTCCAAGATTATAATGCTCGCGAGGGGGCACGGGCTCGAGGGCGGGTCATTCACCATTGTTCATCATGCTCGGGTCGTGGACAGGGCGGGGGGTACCATGGCCATGGGCGGGGCACTAGCTCAATCACCTTCCCCCTAAAGCGCTCAAAGCGCTTTCGTGGCTGTGCCCGCAGTAGACATCAACCATGCTAATTTTTCATACTAGGCCCGGACCATCCCCCTAAAGAGCTTAAGGAGGTTTGGTGGTCGTGCCCATAGTAGACATCAACCATGTCAATTTTTCATACTCCGCCGGGACCATCCCCCTAAAGAGTTTAAGCAGGTTTGGCGGCTGTGCTCAGAGTAGACATTAACCATACCGATTTTTCATACACAGCTGGGACAAGTCACGGGTTGCGGCCAGCGTTCAGGACGTGAGGCCAGCTTTCAGGACTTGCGGCCAGCGGTCACAGGCTTGCGACCAGCGGTCACGGGCTGCGGCCAACGCTCACGGGCTGCAGCCAGCGCTCACGGGCTGTGGCCAGCGTTTAGCACTTGCGGCCAGCATTCACGGGCTTGTGGCTAGCGTTCACAGGCTGTGGCCCATGTTCATTGGCTGCTGCTAGCATTTAGAACTTGCAGCCAGTGTTCGCGGGCTTGCGGCTAGCGTTCACAGGCAGCGACTAGCGTTCCGGACTTGCCGCCAGCGTTTACAGGCTGCGGCTAGTGTTCAGGACGCGTGGCCAGCGTTCATGACTAGCGGTCAGCGTTCCCTGGTTGCGGCCAGTGTTCAGGACTTGCAGCCAGTGTTCACAGCCTGCGACAAGCGTTTAGGACAAGCGTCCAGCATTCACAAGGCTGCGGCTAATGTTCATAGCCTGCGACCAACATCCAGCACTCTCTGACAGCCCCCAGCACCCAGCGGCAGCATCCACTGACGCTGCCCGGCATGCATGGATGCTGCTGTGCGCGTCCGGCAGCATGCGTGGGCGCTGCCGGGGGCATGACCCGTGGCCGGTCCCTGGGTCCCGGGGGTATTCCCGGAGGCACCCAGGGGCCGATCCCCAAAACCTCGGGGCATGCCCCGGGGCCAATCTTCGGGATGTGAGGGCATGCCTTAGGCTTGGCCCGGGGTCGTTTTGCGGGAGTTCATCAGGACTCGGAGCCACGCCTTGGGCTTGGAACGGGGCCGTTTCAAAGAGATGGGCGGGATGCGGGGGCATACTTTGGCCATGCACCGACATCGTTTTGGGGGCGCTCCCCAGGACTCAGGAGCATACCTTGGCCATGGACCAGGGCCATTCCAGGGCAGTGTGCGAGACGCAGGGGCATGCCTTGGCCATTCACCGGGGCCGATCTGAGGGCGTTCCCTAGGACTCAAGGGCATGCCTTAACCATGCACCAGGGCCGTTCTAGGGCGCCCCTCGGTACTTAGGAGCATGCCTTGGGCATTCACCAGGGCCGTTTTGAGGGCGTTCCTCGGGACTCGGAGGCATGCCTTGGCCTTGCTACGGGGCTGTTTCGGGCCATTCCTTGGCATTCGGGGGCATGCCTTGGGCATGCACCGGGTCCTTTTTGGGGGCGTTCCTCGGGACTTGGGGGCATGCCTTGGGCATGCGCCAGGGCGGTTCCGAGCTGATGTGCGGGACTCGGGGGCATGCCTTGACTATGCTCCGGGGCTATTTTGGGGGTGTTCCTCGAAATGTGGCGCATGACTTGGCCTTGCTACGAGGCCGTTTCGGGGCATTCCTCGGGACTCGGGGGCATGCCTTTGGCATGCACCGGGACCATTCTAGGCCAATGTGCGGGACTTGGGGAAATGCCTTGGCCATGCACAGGGGCCGTTTTGGGGGCATTCCTCGGGACTTGGGGGCATGCCTTGGGCATGCACCAAGGCCATTCCGGGCCGATGTGCGGGACTCGGGGGCATGCCTTGGCCATGCAGTGGGGTCGTTTTGGGGGGCATTCCTAGGGACTCGGGGGCATGCCTTGGCCATGAACCAAGGTCGTTTTGGGGCGTTCCTCGGGACACAGGGACATGCCTTAGGCATGTACTGGGGCCATTGTAGGGGCGTTCCTCGGGACTCAGAGGCATGCCCTGGGCACACACCGGGGCCGTTCCAAGCCGATGTGCGGGACTCAGGGGCATGCCTGGGCTATACATCGAGGGCGTTTAGGGGGCGTTTCTCGGGACACGGGGGCATGCCTTGGCCATGGACCGGGACTGCTTCGGGGGCGTTCCTCGGGACTCGAGGGAATGCTTCGTTGGCGTTCTGGAGGCGATGCGCGGGGCACAGTGGCATTCCTTGGGTATGCGTCGAGGCCGTTTCGAGGGCGCTCCTTGGGACTCTGGGGCATGCCTTGGGCATGCACTGGGGCCATTTCGGGGGCATTCCTCGGGACGCAGGGCCATGCCTTGGCCATCGACTGGGGCCGTTTCAGTGGCGTTCCTCGAGACTCGGGGTCATGCCTCGGGGGCATTCTGGGGGCGATGCGTGGGGAACGGGAGCATGCCTTGGTCATGCACCGGGGTCGTTTTGGGAGCATTCCTCGGGACGCAGGAGCATGCCTTGGGCATGCGTCGGGGCTGTTTCGGGGGATGTTTGGGACTCGGGGGCATGCCTCGGCCTTGCACAGGGCCGTTTGGGGGCCGATGCGCGGGACTAGGGGGCATGCCTTGGCATCAACGTTCGGGACATGGGGCGCAAATATGGAGGTACGTTCACATGGAACATTTCCCATCTTCGGCCTTCAAAGTTCTCATTTGAATATTGCTACTACCACCAAGATCTGCACCAACGGCCGCTCTGCCCTGGCTCGCGCCATAGGTTTTGCAGTGACCGCCGCGCCCTCCTACTCATCGGGGCCTGGCATTTACCTCGACGGCCGGATATAGGTCGCGCGCTTCAGCGCTATCCATTTTCAGGGCTAGTTGATTCGGCAGGTGTTGTTACACACTCCTTAGCGGATTTCAACTTCCATGACCACCGTCCTGCTGTCTTAATCTACCAACACCCTTTGTGGGATCTAGATTAGTGTGTAGTTGGGCACCGTAACCCGGCTTCCGGTTCATCTCACATCGCCAGTTCTACTTACCAAAAATGGCCCACTTGGACTCTCGATTCCGTGGCGCGGCTCAATAAAGTAGTCACGCGGTCCTACCTATTTAAAGTTTGAGGATATGTTGAGGGCATTGCGCCTCCAATGCCTCTAATCATTGGCTTTACCTGATAGAACTCGCATATAAGCTCCAGCTATCCTGAGAGAAACTTCAGAGGGAACCAGCTATTAGACGGTTTGATTAGTCTTTAGCACCTATACCCAAGTCATATGAACGATTTGCAAGTCAGTATCACTTCGGGCCTCCACCAAAGTTTCCTCTGGCTTCACCCCTGTCAAGCATAGTTCACCATCTTTCGGGTCTCGATATGTATGCTCTCACTCGAACCCTTCTCAGAAGATCAAGGTCGGTCGGCGGTGCACCCGCAAGGGGGTCTCACCAATTAGCTTCCTTGCGCCGCACGGGTTTACTCGCCCGTTGACTCGGACACATGTCAGACTCCTTGGTCCATGTTTCAAGACGGGCTAAATGGGGGGCCCGCAGGCCGACTCCTAGAGCGCGCAGGTGCCGAGGTACGCTGTGACGGCATGCGCTGCCTTCCACAATCGCGAGGACGATGCTCCCGGGGACCGGGGTTCAACCGCCCTCCCAATCCGCGTCAACCCGCGCCCCGAGCCGATCGGCGGACCGGCTTGTGGCCGTTCCACATCTGACCGGGGCGCATTACCAGCCCCTATCCGCTTCCCTCCCGATAATTTCAAGCACTCTTTGACTCTCTTTTCAAAGTCCTTTTCATCTTTGCCTCGCGGTACTTATTTGCTATCGGTGTCTCGCCCATATTTAGCCTTATACGGAATTTACCGCCTGCTTGGGGCTGCATTCCCAAACAACCCGACTCGGTGATAGTGCCTCGTGGTGCGACAAGGTCCGGGCACTATGGGGCTCTCGCCCTATCTGGCGCCCCTTTCCAAGGGAATTGGGCCCGGTCCGCTGCAAAGGACGCTTCTCCATACTACAATTCGGACGGTGAGGTTGCCCGATTTTAAAGCTGGGCTCCTCCCGATTCGTTCACCGTTGCTAGGGGAATGCTTATAAGTTTCTTTTCCTCTGCTTATTGATATGCTTAAACACTGTGGGCAGCCCCGCCTAACATGGGGTCGCAACAATTTTGTGCTTTCAACACACGTTAGGGTCCGACGAGCCCTTCCCGGCAACGTACGTGCACGGCGTGATGCAAATGGGGCCATTTAAGGCCTCGTCCATCACAAATCGCTGCTGCAGCTCGTTGTCACATGCTCCCGTTTTAGGCCAACCATACCGCGGCTGGGGAGCGAGAGGCCATCATCCATTCCCTCGACGGTCGTGGGGGGAGGCACAATGTGTGATGCCCAGGTAAACGTGCCATCGACCGGAAGGCTTCGAGCGCAACTTGCGTTCAAAGACTCGATGGTTCACGGGATTCTGTAATTCACACCGAGTATCACATTTCGCTACGTTCTTTATCGATGGGAGAGCTGAGATATCCGTTACCGAGAGTCATTACATTTTAAATAGGGACAGGTGGCGCCCGGCGGACCGGGCGCGGGCGGGCACGCCATGAGTTCGTGTTCCTTGGCGTGGTCCGCGTCGGGCTTTCGTTGCTGCACTAGGGATTGCTCCCCGCTCGAGGAAGGGGCCGAGGCAACCCTCCCCGTAAGTTGACGTAAACATATTCGCAGGACTTTCTGTTAGGCAAGTTTCGACAATGCTCCTTCTACAAGTTCACCTACAGAAACCTTGTTACGATTTCTCCTTCCTCTAAATGATAAGGTTCAGTGGACTTCTTGCGATGTTGCCGGCGATGAACCGCCCACGTCGCCACGATCCGAACACTTCACCGAACCATTCAATTGGTAGGAGCGACGGGCGGTGTGTACAAAGGGTAGGGACGTAGTCAAACCGAGCTGATGACTCATGCTTACTAGGAATTCCTCGTTGAAGACCAACAATTGCAATGATTTATCCCCATCATGATGAATTTCAAAGATTATCCAGGCCTATCGGCCAAGGCTATAAACTCGTTGAATACATCAGTGTAACGCACATGCGGCCCAAAACATCTAAGTGCATCACAAACCTGTTATTGCCTCAACTTTCGTGTCCTGGAAGGCCATAGTCCCTCTAGGAAGCTAGCTGTTAAGCGTTACCTCCACACAGCTAGTTAGCAGGCTAAGGTCTCGTCCGTTAACGGAATTAACTAGACAAATTGCTCCACCAACTAAGAACGACGATGTACAACCACCCATAGAATCAACAAAGCACTCTTATTCTGTCAATCCTTACTATGTCTGGACCTGGCAAGTTTCCCCGTGTTAAGTTAAATTAAGTTGCAGGCTCCACTCTTGGTGGTGCCCTTCCGTCAATTCCTTTAAGTTTCAGCCTTATGACCATACTCCCCTGGAACCCAAAAACTTTGATTTCTCATAAGGTGCCGGTGGCGTCCTAAAAGCAACATCCGATGATCCCTAGTCGGCGTCGTTTATGGTTGAGACTAGGAAGGTGTTTGATCGTCTTCGAGCCCCCAACTTTTGTTGTTGATTAATGAAAACGTCCTTTGTAAATGCTTTCGCAGTTGTTCGTCTTTTATAAATCTAAGAATTTCACCTCTAACCATGAAATACGAATGCCCCCGACTGTCCCTGTTAATCATTACTCCGATCCCGAAGGGCAACACATAGGACCGGGATCCTATGATGTTATCCCATGCTAATGTATCCAGTGCATAGGCATGCTTTGAGCACTCCAATTTCTTCAAAGTAATAGCGCCGGTGGCAAGACCCGACCAGCTAAGGCCAGGAGCGCATTGTCGGTAGAAGGAGCAGGACGACCTGATCGGCCCACCCTAAGGTCCAACTACGAGTTTTTTAACTGCAACAACTTAAATATACGCTATTAGAGCTGGAATTACCACGGTTGCTGGCACCAGACTAATGGATCCTCATTAAGGGATTTAGATTATACTCATTCCAATTACCAGACTCGAAGAGCCCGGTATTGTTATTTATTGTCAGTACCTCCCCATGTCAGGATTGGGTAATTTGCACGCCTGCTGCCTTCCTTAGATGTGGTAGTCATTTCTCAGGCTCCCTCTCCGTCATCGAACCCCAATTCTCCGTCACTCGTCACCACCATGGTAGGCCACTATCCTACTATCGAAAGTTGATAGGGCAGAAATTTGAATGATGCATCGCGGCGTAAAGGTCGTTCGATCCGTCGAGTTATCATGGATCATCAGAGCGCCGGGCAAAGCCCGTGTCAACCTTTTATCTAATAAATGCATCCCTTCCAGAAGTTGGGGTTGTTACGCGTATTAGCTCTAGAATTACTACGGTTATCCGAGTAGCAGGTACCATCAAACAAACTATAACTGATTTAATGAGCCATTCGCAGTTTCACAGTCTGAATTAATTCATACTTACACATGCATGGCTTAATCTTTAAGACAAGCATATGACTACTGGCAGGATCAACCCGGTAGTACCCTCGATGGCATAAGTGCGCATGAGCCGCCCCGAGCTAGCGGGGGGTCAACACACACATGAACGTCGTTCGTTTCCAGTGAAGACAGCTTGATTGGGCATCTTGCATCCACGACGTGGAAGCATGCCCGCCCAGTGTTCTGCCTCCCGAAGCACAGCTAGAGGCCATAGCCCAAGCCGCATGTGCACGGCAATGCGACGCTGGTGGACGACAGGCCCAGCCAGAAGGGTCCACTCGACACCCCAAGGGGGCATTAAGTGAAAGTCATCTCGTTAGGGTCCAAGCTGCCTTCACTAGGCATGAACCACATGAAACCGTCATTTGCCCGTCCCTGGATCATCCCCTGAAGAGGATCGTGTGTGGACGATTCACCGCTCAAGAAGGGAGCCCACCAACACAAACGAAAATAGCAAGGCGAAGCCCGACGAGCACTACAAGACGCGAAGGGTAACGGTAGCCAAGCCAACCGACATATTCGCACCGAGGGACTTGAGGAATGAAGGGGCAATAAATGGGGTGATGGGTTGTCACGGTGCTTTGAAGTGGAGGGTTGTCAAGTTGCTTTCAAGTGGAGTGGGCTGAGAACGGAAAGTAAGTTGGTGTGAACAGGGGGTTTCCAGAACGGGAAGTAAGTTGGTGTGAACAAGGGGTTTTTGGGTAGATCTCAAAAAAAATCGGGTTGGATAATGAAGAGAGGTGACCCCCCACCCCTCGGCACGATGACATTCCCACCAGCAAAATCCCGTTGCAAAGGGCACGCCCTGCCCCGCGTAGGCCTCATGTCGTGCCCTTGGAAGTGCTCCTCGGGAAGGGCCACTCCATAATGTACTTCGGCCTCACGGGCTTATGAGCTCCAGTGTCTAGGCTTTCACTCTGCCGATCATCGACATTCGCTACCAAAGTGAACAACCCCACCATCGTCACACGGATCCGTTCCTCAAGACAAGCCTTCGACCCCTTCGTGTACTCGACCTCACGGGCGCAAGGGGCTTACAAGCTCAAGCTTCTAGGCCCTCACTCATTGATCATCAGCTTCCACTGTCGGGGCTTCCAGCCCATCCCGCGTTGCCTCACCTATCATTGCGCTTGCAACAGTCAACCCGCACATGGAAGGCAACACGCCTCTGCATAAATCCCACAGCCAGTGTGTCCGCCGTCCGCCTCGAGATGAGGGAAGGTAGTTCGTCAAGCAACAAAAAGCAATGTCAAAGAGCAAGGGACCATGTTAAGAAACAAGGAATGAAGGGCGCAACGGCATGCCCATGGGCAAAATCCCGATGCAAAGGGCATTCCCTCCCCCGCACAGGCCTTATGTCGCGCCCTTGGAAGTGCTTCTCAGGAAGGGCCTCCCACTCCGTTTCGTGTACTTCAGCCTCACGGGCGCGAGGGGCTCACAGGCTCAAGCGTCTAGGCCCTCACTCACTGATCATTGGCTTCCACTACCGGAGCAATCAACCCCGTTGTCGTCGTACAGATCGGCTCCCCAAGATAAGCATTCTACCTCGTTCATGTACTTCGGTCTCACGAGCGCGAGGGGCTGCAAGCTCAAGCATCTAGGCCCTCACTCACCGATCATCGGCTTCCACTACCAGGGCATCCAGCCTATCCCACGTCGCTTCCCCTGTCACCGCGCTTACGACAGCCAACCCGCACATGGAAGGCAACACGCCTCCGCTTAAATCCCACAGCTAATGCGTCTGCTGTCCGCCCATGGGATGAGGCTTGTTGAACAATAGAAACAATGTCAAGGAGCAATGGGGCCAGGTCAAGAAAGAAGGGATGATGGGCCGCGGGAATTCACGGACAATCACCCCTACCCATGTGGGGGTGAAAACCGTTCTCGGGTGAGGGGGGCAAGGCCCCCACCTATGATGGCATCTTAGAAGCCTAGGAATGCCACCGAAGACAGGCGTCAGGAGTACCATCAGTACCTCGGAAGGTAGGAACTAGCATAACAACGATTCCCGCAATGCCTCGATCGATATCCAACATTTTTCATGGTAGTTACGCTTCCCGAGGCAAAACCTGACCCCGGGGTGGTCCATCATCCGCCGCCAAGGTTCGGTGCGTGGAAGCCATGGCAACAAGGCCTTTGACGTCATGCCATGCCATGCCATGCATGGGCGATGGCTGTCACTGACCCTGCTGCTGCCCCAGCTGCTTGGGAAGCACCTCCCCTATAAGGAGCTCTTATAACTCTATTAGCTCTATCCCCAGTAGACATCAACTGTGCGTAACTTTCATACTGGGGTTTTTTTAAGATGTAGAATGTTTCAACAGCAACCAATGGTACCATTGGAAAGATAATTAGTATTTTTTCGGAATTTTTCGGACATCCGAGCTATTTTTTATGATTTTTTTTAAGTGGCAAGTTGAAACAATTCCTAAAAATCAGAGAAAATAAGAAAAATGTCAGACAAAGCTTGTAAATTCCCTAAAAATCAAGGGGAAGGGGGACAAAATTTAAAGAAAAATGCACGATAAAAATACGTGGAGTTTTTCTCAAGATGGGTTTCGGGCGTTCGCCGGGCTACGGCCAGCGTCCAGGGCTTGCGGCCAGCGATCACAGCTTGCGGCCAACATTCAGGACAAGCGGCCAATGTTCACAGCTTACCGCAAGCATTCAAGATAAGCGGCCAGCATTCACAAGGCTGCGGCCAGTGTTCACAGCCTGCGGCCAGCAT
>JAKOGI010001274.1:0-127500 GCA_029747015.1 Carnegiea gigantea | reverse complement strand
CTTTGCACATGTTCCTGATCCACCACCCATTTCATATATCTGAATGTACATAAACCACTGAATATGTCAGTAGAATCAAATGTAAAGGAAAAAAGTAAGACATATAATAGAAGTTAGCATTTTTTTTTTCAAAATATAAAATAAAATTAAAACATAACCATGTCCCAACTATTAATAGATGAATCATTTTCCATTGGGCGACCACTACAAAGCATGAATATTATCACTACCTGATGTTAAAAAAGTGGAAAAAGTTAACAACATAAACGAACTTACTTGTAAAGGAACTGAAAGGCTAGCAGTACGCAAAATAGCTTCACCAGCCCATGGGCATGCCATGGCTGCAACAGATGAAGAAAATGACCCGAAAAAATGGAGCATCAAGTCAAGGTAAAGAGACAGAATGCAATTAAGGAAAAGCCCCCGATCATTCATGAGTACGATTTTTTTATTGCGTAACCCCCAAAAAAATAAGGAATACGACAAAAATAAGGGGACAACGCATCACATCAGCAAGCATATCAAATGATCTTACTTATTACAAATACCATTCCATATGTAAGTTATCGAAACTCAAAGACCATCCATGCTAACTTTCTTAGTCTTCCTTACATAGAAGCCACTTGTTTGAAAACCATAACATATGCAACTCTTAAATAAAGTTACACAAGACACACACTGAAAATAGACTCCCACTCGTGCAGAACATAGAAGTTGGAATTTTCTATATATGGTCCCTTTGGGGAGGAAGAAAAAGAAGACTCTTTTAGGGTGTCAAAACTTCTCTTAAACACTTAAAAGATAGTTCATCAACCTTTTTTTGGAACGGAACTTTTGCTCTTCCTCTATTGATGTGGCCAACTATGTGAATAACTTATATTTTTGATGTACAAAGGCCTTTGTACGATGTTAACTAAACATTGATCATAATGTTTTTAAGATATATTCTATTTTCCTTATTTTAAACCCAAAATAAATTCCTCATCAAAAAAAAAAAAGTAAAACAGCATGCATATTCTTGTTCAAGACTTCGTCAAACAATGATGCCACATGCCTATTGATCTAATGACTTAAGGGAAAACCTATGGTTTAATTACATAATATTGATTGTAAACTTGTAATGATACATCTGCGCATAAACCTTACCTTGAATAGCTCGACAGGTGTAAACCACGATATCTCACTCTACTTGTAAATCTTTTCCAAATATCGTAGATATATAAGCTTTCATGCCTGAATTGTCTCAAGATCAATATCTAATTAATGACTTCGTACATGCAATGTAACTTTGCTGATAGGTTTGTTAACATCCTGCTCAGCATAATATTTTACCAAGGGATTTTGGATACTTGAAAGCACACCCAAATCTCAAGGGGGTCCAAGTGTCCAACATCACATTTTAATCACCCAAATCAAATTCAATGAGGTTGAGCTCTAGAATATTTGGTCAAACCCCTAGAGGTTCTCAATTGCGCGCAAATAGTAAACAATAGACAAAACATTGGCTGACTTTAAATTCATATACAAATTCAATTTATAGTTCAAAGTCCAAATCATGAATGTTCCATGTGGGATGGGAGTATTACATGAGCCCTTAAAATCCAATTAAAACTTGCCTATGTTAATCTGACTCTTCATTTTACCCAACCATATCCAGTCCGGCCCTCGACACTCGGACAAAGGTATGACACTTGACACTTCAAATTACAATAAAAATCTGCAAATTTTGTTAAAAATAGCCAAGTGCAACACTTGGACACATATCCATATAAAACACCCGTACCTAAGTCTTAGTAAAATAGAAACCCACCCCATTCAGCATCCAAATGGGTGGCGAAAATGGGTCTTCAGTATGGGCATGGGTATGGGTCTAGGTACGGATACGGATACGAGTACTGTGTTCAAAAATGGATATAGGTAAGAGAATAGATTCTTAAAACCCATACTCGTTTCATGTACCTTATTCGCCTGTGAAGGGCAGAAAAATATGTTACAATCCAATTGCAATAGTAGACAAAAAAATAATGGTCAAATCTTTATAAGCTTTTCTCTATTGGATTATTATTTCATTGCCTTTTGTATAATAATGTTCTGAGTGTGGTCAAATTTACCTTTAACATCAAGTTTCATTTATACAAAGATGAAAAATTGAAATTTTTATCTACAAATTCAAATTGTGTAAGTCTAATTGCCCATGTTTTCTACTTTTCTTATTAGCATCATTTAAAATTGATCCTCAAATAGAGCATGTCCCATTGTACCCAAATATAAGTCAAATATAGGTGACAGTTTGTACTCCCTGTATATACCTTAACAAAACCCCGAAATTCCCCAAAAAAAAAAGGATGGGTATGAGTATAGGTATAAGTATGGGTGCGATTTCCGAAAATAAATATGCATACACGCACATCCAAAACGTGCCGTACACCTATCCCTGTCCATCTCTTGACAAAAAGCACAAGTAGGTAAGTTGATATTTGGATTTCAAACACCATGAAGTTACACCCACCACAAGGAGCCGCAATCAGGTAAGATGTTAAGAACGTGAACATAGATCAGATGTGTATGTAGACATCTTGGAATCTCTCTTTCGACAAGGAATGTGAACCCCAAACAAAACGGAATTTATACTACGTGGAAAGAAAAAGCATAACCTCCCATGGTACCCAACATGGAAATCAATGTCCATTAACACTTAACCAAGTACAAGCGAAGGCATTCTCAGAGCACACTTTGTCATTGCTTCAGAAAGTATTTAAAATTATTTGACAGTTGACGATATCAGAAAACCCAAGGAACAGTTAAAAGAAAAGATACCTTCGAACCGATTGAACTTAATACTTGCTTCCGTTACTCCAATCGAACCTGATCTTTTGGAGAAATATCCATGGTTGGGCTCATAAAGCACTGAATGTATGAAATTGCGCACCTAAACCAACCCGAGCACCCCTCTCCAAAAGGAGGAGAGAGAAAAGCAGCCCAACTTATAATTTGAATAAACGGAAAAACACATAATGACCACACATTGACAGAGCAAACAGCAAGGAACACGCACCAGTATTGCATGATGTCCATCGATGTGGGTGGAGAAGAAGACTGTGAAAGTCAAATATAAGAAGACCCGAATAAATCCAAAAGGCAAGTTAGCGGTGATTTCGGGGGAGGAGAAGGGAAATTACCTTTCTGGATGCCTCAAAGATGGAGGGAAAGGGTTATGCCGGACGAAAAGCAATGAAAGGTCATGTTTGTTTCAGTAAGAACACCCGGAATGAATCCTAAGATGAAGTAGGAAAAAGTTACCATCGCAACTAAAATGAAGTAGGAAAAAAGTGGGCGGAATGAACCCAAGTAGTTCTAAGATCTAACCATCGCTAACCTTTTCATCAATCTATCTATGATCCATCCATCCATCTATCTATCCATCCATCCATCTATCTATATTAGAGCAATGTTAAGAGAACCGATCCGGTAATTGAGCCGATCAGAGGAGTTGATCGATGGGTCAATGGCCAAATCGGTTAAATCAGTTTAAACTGATTGACCCAGTTGATTATCAAACCTCTTTAGATCGGCATAACCCGGTTAGCTTAATTAGAAATATTATTAAAATCGACATGTAAGTTACTATACTTTTTATTAATTTAAATCATTCCCCTCACTAAATATATTGTTTTGTTATATTTTTCACGTGTCAATGTTCATGTATCTTTCTATGCATTTTTGTAGAAATAAAAATCATTCATTGTAAAAAATCTAAGGTTGAAAGAACGTAAAATAAAAAAATTAAGTAAATTAAATTTACAAAATAAAACAAATACAATAAGGAGAAGAGTCATATTGCATTAATATGAGCAAACTAACGAACAGGCGTAGTACTTGGGAAGGCGCAGGGATGGGAGAATCCAATAAAAACCTAAAAAACATAAAATATTTCTAATGTGTCATTCCCTTGCTCTCAGCCGCTGCCTCCCTAACTTCTCTCTGTATATTCAATTTCTTTCTTTCTCTTTCTTATTTAATAGCTTTAGTCCATCTTCTCTCTCCTTCTTTTACATTCAAATCTGATGTCAAAAGCTTCCTCTTTGTTTCTCTACTGAAGTTAGTGCTTTGAGGCTATGCTAGCCGGCAGCCGACGAAGTACAGATTGCCAAAGCTTGGTCAATGCTGATGTCGGTGCCGGAGCAGACAGTCGGGCAATGACCACTAATGAATGTAGACCATTAAATTTTCTAATAAGTACTTTGATACTAACTCATAAAGCCCAATGTAACGAGGACTCAATTATCTCTGATACCATAACTGTAATGCCCTCAAAATGCTAATGACTTGATTTACAAAAAATTACAGAGGAAGACTTAATGATTGAAGGTGCTACCGCCGCCCCGAATAGGATAAGGATAATTGAGATTACTCATTACTGCCAACTTATGATCACAAACACAAGAAATATTAAACTTAAACTACTCCAAGTCAAAAATCACAGTGGTCTAACTTCAATACCATCAACATATTCATACAAAGGGTCATCCTGCAGTCCACATTAAACATGTACATTGGAAATAAACTCGTCTTGTCCTTGAGGTTGCACCCAACCTTCATATATGCTTAATCCACTGTGAGAAACTGATAACTCCCAAAGGGGCTTGCTAAATGGATGTATATGTGCGGCTTCATCACCTAAAATGGAAAACAGGAAAACATTTAGAGAAATGTGAGCTAAAGCTCAGTACATGCATCCCCATATGGGTAAATGAACAATAAAACCTTGTTGGTGGATACCCGCTTTTACAATTCATTTAGTTCACAAAAACAATGAAAATGAAAGTAATATAAAACTGAATTGCTCCTTATTATCTGGATGTTGCAATAATATGATCTATACATAGGTGTACCCCTACCAATCCGATCAAGACTTGGCCTAAAGCCGCGCACGTAAATAATCGGCTGACGCCCTATAGATGATAAGTGGCGGGGTCACAAGTTAAATGGCAAATTACTATATAAACTGATTCATTGATAAACTCATTAAGAGTTGAAACTTGATAAACATGTTCTGCTTCCTGAAGATACAGGCAATAGACGTACCTCGAGTCTTTAAAAATGTCATATGACTTGATAAATATGTTCTGACTTGATAACACTTATGCATAATGGTGAACGATAACTAGGTCTCGACTCTATTTCATAAATGTCATCATAGGTATGTGTGATCAGTAAATGATCCTTACTCACATAATTGAGTAAGTAAAAGTATGTGCAACAGAAATTGAGTAATTAAATGGTATACAAAACTTGGGTATTTCAGTATAACTTCAAAACTAAATTAATGAAAGTAATTAAATCCAATATGAAATAAATGAAAGTAAAATAGAGCACAATGAGATAAATGAGATGACAAAGGAAACGGCCTTAATGGTGACAAATGGAAGAGTGGTTTTGGCCTTTTCTGATATTGGTTACTGATACGAGTTTAGGGTTTGCTAAGGTATAGCTTGGTTCAAAAGAATAGCGAGTACACTAGATTGGCTTGATAAATACATTTGATACATTCTGAATTGAGTAAGTAATAAAGGTTTGAGGCCAAGAGAGATATATCTTGATTCAAAATAGCATAAACTGCAATAACTTGGCCTGATAAATATGATTTCTGAGTCAAAACTCTCCTTACTTCTCATATTTCATTCACAAGTCCATTAAATATAGTTTTTCACCCCAAATAGACTACTGACTCCAATGAAAGCTATTAAACTCTCCAAACTTGGTACTTTCTTTGTAATATCCATAAGTGATTCAAAACTCATAATTAAGCTCCCAAAATGCATGTTTCTCTTCTTTTCTCTCATAAATCAAGCTGAAAGCTCCTATAAAATCCATGAATATTTGTTTCACCCTTATAACAGCCTTACTTTGGCTAAAATGCTCAAAAACCACTCCATGATAAACCTTACAAAATTTTCAATATATTTCTTTACATCAATATCCACAATCTCCCAATAAATTCATTTACATACATAATTAGTCCCACCAACCTCTCTTGGTCACAAATGGGACTTTCTATGACTCACCAATTTAGCCAAAAATTTGCATAACATCCATTTTTGAAGTTATTAACATATCCAAACTCCAAACAACTTCATTTATTTATAATTACATAATTCGTATCCAAAAATAGGGTAGTTTTTTTCAAAATTTCATGACTCACTGGTTACACCTCCCAAATTCATGACATTTTGCCAGAAACTCCCAAATATTATAGAGAATCTACATTAAAATGTTTAGAATTTTTCTCTAAGTATACGCTACACCGAAATTGGAATAACAACCTAGTTTGCACCGAAGTAGGGCAGTTTACATCAAAAATTCATAAATCATAAAATAAATCTTAAAAATTCAAGTAATTTTTCCAGAAATTTCCCAATATCATCTAGAACCTACCATAAAATTTTCATAAATTTTGGACAAGACAATTATGCCCAGTAATTCGGACAGTGGGTGAGTATAGCAAAAATTCAAAAATGTCCATAATCCATGTATAAATATAAAACCCTACGTCATGGCCATTCCACATGATCATCCAAATCACCATATTTAAGCTTAAAATGATCACTTAAGGTCCTTCAAGGACACTTTATAGCAAGAATCACAACAATCAACTAAATAAACTTGAATTAGGAAGCATGATCATCCAACCAAGATAACTATTTTCCCATAAATTTAAACACTTCCATACTCAATAAAAATTGCTAAATAATCTTCATTTTTATCATCCAAACATAGCCCATAAATAAAACAACCATAAAACTTAAGATATAACAAGCTGGAGTTAGGTTATACCGTCTTCGATGCTTGATTTAAGAGGGGTTTAGAGCTGTTTTTGTGCAAGGGGGCTGTTGGGTGGTGGTTGGGAGTTGGAGGGTGCAGCTGGTGTTGGTCCAGTGGCTGAAGGGTAACCTGGGTGGGCAGAGATGGCTAGAACAGATGGGGCAGCTGCCCCTGTTCTGGCAGCACTGGTGTAGGGGGGAGAGAGAGAGAGAGAGAGCAATGGAGAGCTTATCTCTTCATTTTTTTTGTGTGTGAATTTTTGATGAGTCACTTGGTTGGATGGTAGCCTAAGTATGGGTGAAAATTTGGAGTCATGAAGTACCTTTTTGCTAATTAAAATTAGTCACAAAGCATAGCTATTAGCGGAAATAAATTGGCAAGTAACTTGGGCCTTATTGTTTTGGACTTAAATGGTTGGTTTTGGGCTTGATTTTAGGCTCAAAATAATTCAAAGTTGCATTAAAAATTTTATAGGGTTCGGGATTAAATTTTCCCAACATTAAGAAAATAAATAATCGCTAAATCATACTTACCGAGGCCTAATATCGATTTACCCGATATTTAATCAACCAACGAAACTTGAATTGACAATCAATGAAACTTGAATTTCAAAGTGGGACCTAAAATAAAATATCTCCCAATCGGGACGATTAAATATGATAAATGAAGGTGAAAAATTTAAATAACATAATGGAATCTGTTAGATAAATATATTGTGTGTAATTAAATTAATAAACATGATTTGGTTAAATAAATAACCATGACCAATTAAATGAATAACCATGATTAATTAAACAAATAAATATAATTTAAATAAATAAATATGGTTTACAGTTGGGATATTACACAAGTGACCAACAAACGGCTGCCGAGTGTACTGTACTAAAAAGGGCTAAACAAGGATGTTAGGAATTACATCAGTGGTATAAACCTGATCTCAACAGTCTAGCAGGGTTGCTCCAACCCTACCCATCCCTAATGCCATTTGGGAAGATATCTCTATGGATTTTGTGGAAGGGCTGCCTAAATCTAGAGGAAAAGACACTGTGCTGGTGAGTGTGGACCAACTCAGTAAATATGCACATTTCCTGGCCTTGTCTCACTTTTTCACAGCTGCCACTATAGCTTAAATGTATTTTGAGCACATCTTTATGCTGTGTGGACTACCAAAAACCATTGTATCTGACAGGGATAAAGTATTTATGAGTAAGTTTTGGCAAGAACTCTTTACTTTGATGAGGGTGTCCTTACATATGTCTTCTGCATATCATTCTCAAGGTGATGGCCAAACTAAAGTGATTAATAGATGCTTGGAGAGTTATTTGAGGTGTATGACAGGTGAAAAACCCAATGATGGGGTGCTATGGTTGCCTTTAGCTGAATGGTGGTACAACTCTAATTGGCATTTAGCAATTGAAGTTACCCCTTTTGAGGTTGTCTGTGGACAACCCCCAGCAATACACATTCCCTACTTAGCAAAACGGAAGCCATTGACAGAAGTTCGAGGGCTCGGGAAGACTGTTTTTGATAAGGAAAAGGTAATATGTCAATATAGAAAGATCAACAGCTCAGCTGCACAGTGAGTATCATACAAAAAGCTATATACAACCTAAGTATAAACTATCCACACAACCTAAGTATAAACTACAAAAATATATCTGATCTGCGACGGAAATTTCGACGGAAAAAGGTGAATTTTCCGACGGAAAAATGGGTTTTCGACGGAAAATCCGACGCGGAACGGGTCGTCGGGATTCAGTTCGTTGCAGAAAATTTTCCGACGGAGACCGACGGAATTTCCGACAGAAAATACCCGTCGAAAATCCCATCGGATACTATCTGAACCAGTCAGTACCACGGAAGGAAACTCCGATGGAATTTCCGACGGAATATTCCGTCGGAATTTCCATCGGACATTCCCTCTACTGAATAGAAAAAATTTTAAAAAAATTTTTAAAATTTAGAAGGAATTTCCGTCGGAATTTCCCTCTAAATTTTTTTTAAAAAAAATGTTTTAATTTTCAAAAGTTCTCAAAAATCCAAAAAAATTAATGCATTACCATATGCAATAGAAGGTGCTAAATTAAATCCAATAGAAGGTGCTAAATTAAATATTAAGTAGGACATGTACGTTGTTTTGGATCTACATGCAGATCACATAAATTACACGAAAATCATATCAGCTAATCAGAATTAGATAAATTTGTGAGATCATCATCATTGTCATTTTGGGAGTCCTCTTCATCATCATCAGCGTTCAAGTTGATGTGGCTGGAAGAACCTGCACTTTGACCTTTGAAAAATCTGAAAACTTTTTTCAGCATGCGCTCTGTCTTCCCTTGTTTCTTGGTTAGTTGAGCTATAGCCTCTGCTTGCTTGGCTATGCTCTCACTGAGGAGTTGCGCTTGCTCTCTTGGATCAAAATGCTCTGCTGATGAGTGACGTGCGGCTGCGATGGTGGCTGATTTCTTCAACTTCACCCTCTCCGTACCAAAACCGTATACGCGGCCTTTCTTGTCTAAATTTTCTTTAATCCAAAACTCTTCTTGGGTTATAGGTGACAGTTGGGAGCTCCCTTGAGTTGCACCTTGAGAGTACTCATGCCATTTATTGTGATGATCCTCCTGAAAATTGTCAGAAATAAATCAGTTTCATACTAAACCTACAATTGTAACATATGATTCATCTCTGAATAAAATGTGCCAAATTGAACTTACAAATTTTTTTGCAGATTTTTTATCCACAAAAGTTTTGTCTTTCACCTTGCAGTGGGTGTCCTTAAACAATTCCTCACATATGGGTTCCCTACCTAATGCTTTGGCCTAAAGAGGAAAAAAAAAACTAACCAACTATTAAATATAAAACAAGGACGAGAACCCCAATCCATACCATATATTATATATAAGAAATACGCTTATTAATAATCACATTCCTTACCAGGCGTCTTTTCCTTTCACTAATCGGAATTGAGCCACATGTATGTAACGAAGGACCAAAACCTTCAGCATCACTCAATCGATTCTTTTTATTTTGCTGGCTCAATTTCTTAAACTTATCATCCTCACTCCAATGTTTAAGCATCTCATTCCAAACACTAGGTGGTAACCACTTTGACTTTTTGTTGTACTTCCTGGCATATCCAAGAATGTCCCTAAGTCGAGTTGCCCCTCTATACTCAAAGTTACGCCGTATCTGGGTTTCATTGTCTGGATACCAGTAGTAGTGTTTCTGTGCCAAAGTTGAAGTATATTAGTAATTAAACATCTCAAACAATCCAATGATGACTTTGAAATTCGTTGTACAGAAAATTAACCTTGAACTCATTAAGCCATATGTCTCTCTGAGATTGTGGAACTTCTCTCCACGTGGTCCAAGTACGTGGGTACTTACCTGCAAAGTTTTCCACAATTTTCTGAACTACACCCTGATATGGAACAAAACTAAGAACAAGAAAAGAATTTGTTAAAAGTAATTACTGTAGGCATTAAAAGAATATTATTAGTGAAGAAGTTACAAAGTTTGTAATGAACTAACGTATCACCATCGGGTTGTAAATATATCTTATTAATGGTGCTTGCAGTTTCACTATCAGGTGCAGGACTGTGTCTATCTCTTCCTACCCCTTCATTTTGGACCTCTTCGTTGTGCACTGAGTGGCTTGGCATTCTAGGTTGCCCCATCATCTGATTACCGTTGAAATGTGGACTAACAGTGCCAAACTGTTGATAAAGTAATGGAGTAGCTGAAGTACCACCCATGTAAGGAATATTGGGTTGGATTGGTGTCTGCATACCCGCACCAAAAAAAGGTGGTTGCATATGGGGTTGCTCATTCATACTATCGAAATAATTTCCGAATGGTTGAGTTGGATCAAGAAAACCTCCAAACATTCCACTGAAAGTGTTTGTTTCATAGTTTTGATCAGCAGGATCATACTGTGGAGTCGGTTGTGGTGCTCCTCTACCCGCATCATTCCTGACCGTTCGACCACGACCACGTCCACCATTGAGTCCAGACATCTAACAAATAAGAACAAAATAAAAGAAATACAACCGCACCAATATTCATAGTATTGTCAGTGAAAAAATTACATGACATATATACAATTCTTTTTCTGGGTTTGCAATTAAGAAAAACTCCATACACGGACATTCATATCCATACAACGAAAATATTAAATTAATCATTATGGGACACACCGTCATCGTCATCATCATCACTTTGCAATGCCATATTTTCATCATCATCATAATCATCATCAGTGTCTTCAGGTTCATCTCCCATTCACCTTCTTCATCCTCGTCATCACAATTCCCATCATGATCATCACCCCAATCATGTCCATCAACATCATCAGCTCGTGCAGTTTCATCAACTAATGTTGTAGCTATTACATTATCCACATTCATGGTCGTCATTCCGAACTGTTGATAGGCAAGTTCTAGATTATCCTTATCTTTAGGAGCACCGCGAGGTTTGTTTGGTATAGCTATCCACCAATTCGCTTTTCCTGATATCGCCTCAGGGTACTTAACATATACCACTTGGGTTGCAGTATCAGCAAATATGAATGGGTCAAACTTTCTGTAACATCTAGTATGATTAACCTCGGGATATGGGGTAAATTTAGGATAACGTAGCCCCCGAGGAACATCCGGGTCAAACCACTCATAATTAAAAAGTACACATTTTTTAATTGGCTCACCCGTAAATTTAACACGAATAATTTCGTGAAGTATGCCATAATAATCCCCTGCTACTTCATCACTTTCTCCAACTCCTTTGACACACACGCCACAATTATATGTTGCTTTACCTTCATGTCTAGCCTTGGTATGAAACCGATAACCATTAACTTTATACCCAGAAAAACATTCCACTACCATAATCGGTCCATGAGATAAGTTTACCAGAAAATCATGCCTCTCATCATTAAACACCCGATAAGAATTGACCTATGAAAAAAATAAAGGTAATCCTCTTTAGAGTTACGAAAATATTTTTTAGGAGCTGAAGGTTACGTAAGAAAAATTACTTACATTATACTCAAACCATTGTGCAAAATTTGCCTCAATAAACAAGTCAATTTCCACATCACTCGCGTTTGGATTATGGCCGCGAAATTGATGTCTGAACCAACTGTAATGTTTAACGAATGAAATTAAATAATTATTATTGAACAATTAGTAAGTATTCAAGTGAAACTTTCAGTAACTGATATACTTACTCCAAATATGGTTGCACTTCATCACAATTCAGTAAAATGTGAAGACGTGCGACACGATACTCAGGTTCAGTAAGATATATGTTTCCTCGGTTTCCAAATGGAGTACTCTTACGGTTGAACACCGAAAGAGTTTGCATATGTCGTTCGGGTTGTTGCAGATCCTTATTACGCCCAATACTCGGGCAATGCAAGTTTGATTGAAAATAATACTCAGCGAAATGTTTGATCTCAAATGCTAAGTATGCGTTAACCATAGATGCCTCTACACGAGCTTTATTCTTTGTCGTAGGCTTCATCCAGCCAAAGTACCTCTCAAAAGGATACATCCATTGATATTGAACAGGACCACCCAACAAAGCTTCTTCGGCTAAATGAATGGGCAAATGTTCCATGACATTCCAAAATCCAGGCGGAAAAATTGTCTCCAACTTACAAAGAATTATAGCAATGTTCTTGTTCATCTCTTCCAGCATGCTCACGTGTAACTCACTGGAGCATAAGTTTCTGAAAAACTCACTCAATTCGACCAAGGGTCCCAACACATCTTCCGGAAGAGCAGCAAAAGCTACTGGAAGAAGATTCTCCAGGAACACATGATGATCATGACTTTTCATATTTTGCAACTTTGTGTTAGATGGATCCACCCAATTTCCCACATTAGAACAATAACCATCAGGCACATGAACCTCCCGTAACAATTGACAGACAGCCCTTTTTTGAGGTAATGACAGTGCAAACTTGGCTTTTGGCTTACACAATCTATCAGTTGACCCTCTTGTAACCAAGTTCAACTCTTGCCTACTACACAGAATAGACATATCCATTTTTGCTTTGATATCGTCCTTTGTTTTTCGGGGTACATCCATCACTGTGTTTATAATATTTTCACTGAAGTTTTTCTCTATATGCATAACATCAAGGTTATGCCTCAGAAGTTGATGCTTCCAATACGGTAACTCCCAAAAGATACTTTGTTTTGTCCAATTATGTTCATTTTCCTCAAATCCCGGAATTTGAAAATGGATATCTTCAGTCACTTTAGGCAATGTCGACACTATATCAGACAACATTTCACCAGAAATTCTTTGGGGAGGGCCAATGTGTACGCTCTTTCCTTTACGGAAAGCAACTTTATTAGCTCTAAAACAATGATTTCGAGGCAAGAACCGACGATAGCAATTAAACCAAGATGGCTTTCGGCCATGCTGTAACTGGAATGCACAATTTTGGTTCATACAAACCGGACATGCTAACAACCCATGAGTACTCTAACCGGATAACATACCATATGCAGGAAAATCATTAATTGTCCACATCAACGCGGCATGCAATCTAAAAGTTTCCCCACACGAAATATCAAATGTATCAACCCCAACATCCCACAGCATTTTCAACTCATCAATTAAGGGTTGCAAGTACACATCAATCCTGTTCTTTGGATTTGTTGGGCTCGGAATAATACAACTTAAAAACATGTATGGAGTTATCATACACATATCTGGAGGCAAGTTGTAAGGTGTAACTACAATTGGCCACACAGAATATGCTCTTTTAGATATGAAAAATGGTGTGAAACCATCAACACAAAGACCTAACCTTATATTTCGAGGCTCTGCTGCAAAATTCGGATACTTTTGATCAAAATGCTTCCAAGCTAATCCATCCGATGGATGCCAGAGAACACCCGATTCTTGGCGGTGCTCATAATGCCACCTCATATGGACGACAGTCCTTTTTGACGCATATAGTCGTTGCAATCTTGGGATTAAAGGCAGGTAGTGCAATTTTGCACATGAAACAACCTTATTACCTCGTTGGTTGGATTTCTTTGGTAAATATCTTGCATGTCCACAAAATTTGCATGCGGACATCCCCTCATCCTGTTTATAATAAAGCATGCAACCGTTCAGACAACAATCAATTTCCTGAACATCCATACCTAAATCTCTCACTTTTCTGAGTTGCTGATGATAATTTTTGGAATGCCACTTTCAGAAGGGCATTTGTCTTTCATCAGGTCAACAACTTCGTTGAAACAACATTGAGACATGTTGTTCCCCGATTTAATACTAAGTAGTCTCATAGATGTTTCAAGTTCAGTTATGTTGCACCCTTCATACAACGGTTTTTGGGCAGACTCAAGAATAGTATAAAATGCCTCAGGATTTACGTCCTGTTGGCTACTCATGTTCATTTCATTAGCTTGGAAGGCAACATGAAGCATGTTCTCCATATGATTATGATCGGTGTGATCGTAATCAAAATTCATAGAATGTGAACTACTTGCACCCCCTGCTTCCGAATTATCTTCTTCCCCATGACTTGTCCAATACCAATAATTCTTCACAAACCCCTTTCTATACAAATGAGACTTTACAACATCAGGTGTAAAATATTGCATATTTTTGCACTTCGCACATGGACATCTATAAACTCCATTAACTCTATACTCCTCTTGATTTCGTGCAAATTCATCAAACATATTAACTCCCATCAACCACTCATCTCTAAGTCCATGTCCATTAGGATTTCTTCTCCTATACATCCATTGACGATGCAACGGCCCATCCATATGTTGCTAATATGATTGCCTTAATTGTTATGTAAACTACAACCAATTACAATAAAAATTTTTTAGAAATCTATTTAACCAGTTCAACATATATATATATATATATATATATATATATATATATATTACATAAAAATATATTTAATAGAACTATTAAATATATCATAACGCACCCAAATTAAGCATCAAACATAAATTACACAATTTATTTCACACTTTATTCAAATAAACATAACAAAAAAAATGTAATACTATTACCCAAAAGATAAAATGAAAATACTTAACAGATCAAACAAAAATTTAACCATACGTCAAACAAGAATGTTCTTTACATATTTCCCAATAATAAATATACACAACAAATCAAACAAAAACTACACATACTTAACACACTTAAACAATTCAACCAAAATTTCACATCACTATATTATTTGTGAAAATAAATGTAATCAAGCATCAAACACAAATGAAATTATTACTTTTGTACTTCATCCAAATAAATAAATCCAAACAAAATTAATAAGATACAATACAATTAACATAATGAGCAAACTTCAATTAATGTAAACCTAAAACACTTGAATATATACTTAACATTCTTATAATATTTTACTCCATTTGTTCAAATAAATACACTTAATAAATAAACTTAAAATTTAATGTAATTTACATCCATATTTTATGACAAAAATAAAGTACATATTAAACCAACCAAATCATACGAACAATTAATCATTTCTCAAGAAAAGAATATTATTCACATACTTACCAAAAATTAATATACATAACAAATCGAACATTAAACGAACATACTTAACATTCTTAAAACATTTAGTAAAACAAAACATATATTACACATGCTTACGCACTCACAACTATTTCAATTATTTAAATCAACATACATTACATATTAAATTAGAGTTACATTATACTTGTTTCCTATCAAAATAAATTCTCACAAAACCTAAAATACAACAATTAATAGAATTAAACATTTACGGTACAAAAATTAAATTCAGCATAACAATATTATTTCATATCCACATATGCCTCAGCATCAACCACAAATTAAACACCTTATTTCACACTTCATTTAATTTAACAAACCCAACCGAAATAACGAACTACTATTTACATACTTAGCAAACGTAAATCAATATATATTTAACATACCTAAATCTTGCAAAAATATAACAAAAATTCTTCACATATCGAACAAATTATAAAAAAATTAAACCATGCCTCAAAAAACATTCATGCCTAACATATTTAACAGTTTATAATAAACAAACTTGTTTCACTAAAATTATTAACTTTAATAAAACATAATATACATGCTTAACATATTTAACATTTTAAAATAACCAAATAATTATTTCAGATCTACATACTTAACATGTTTTACTCCACTTATTCTAATAAACATATTTAATAAATTAAATAAAAAACTAACGTAATTTAAATTCATATTCAACAGAAAAAATAAATTATTCAAACTAAACAAACATGCTTTTACTAACCTTTACACACCCGAAAAATGAACATCACATATCAAATTAACACAATTTTAAAGCGCAATAATTCTACTAACCTTCACACACCCAAAAAATCAAGCAGATTACTAACGGTGACGGCACTAGCGGCGGTGATAGCGATGGCACTGGCGGCGTTCGTGGCGGCGGCAAAACGTGGAAAACAAAGACCGCAAAAAATATCAATTACCTTCACTATTTCAATTTCAAACAATAAATTAAGCAAAAATATCACTTACCGTTAAATTTTTCGGTGACCAAAACGTTGAAATCTCAATTTCTCTCTCTTCCTTCTCCTCCCTCTCTCTTTTCGAACCTCAGCTTTCTCTCTCTATTTATCAAAATGCCGTTCGAATTTTTCCCCCTCCCCCAATTTAAAACCGGGCAACTTGCAAACTCGAGATCCGGGCGCCGCATCCGACAGAATTCCGTCGGAAATTCCGACGGAATTTCGTTTCGTCGTAAATTCCATCGGACGATGGGTTTTCCGACGGAAGGACATCGGAATTCCCGTCAGATGGCGCGTTTTCCGACGGAATTCCGTCGGAATTTCTGACGGAATTCCGTTCCGTCGGAAATTTGAATGTCTGTCGGATTCGTCGGAGTTTCCGTCGGTGTGTCTGATATTTTCCGACGCCTATCTGCCGCGTTGCTTTGTCCATCGAAGCTGAGCATCGTTTTTGTAGTGACGTCCCATTCTTCCAAAAGTAGACAATCTTGATGAAATTCTCTTTTTAAATGCTGAATAGTTGTTTCTTTGCTTTCAAAAACTCTTCTATTTCTCTCTCTCCAGATACTCCAAAAGATGACATGAGGTATGACCATGGCTTCCTCCTTCTTCTTCTTAACTATCCTACCAAAGAAACTCTCCAAAGCTAAAAGATGGTTCCTAATAGAATCAGGAGCAACCCAAGAAATTATTAAGCAACTAAAAGCTAGATTCCAAAGTACGCTCGCAAACTAACAATGGTGCAATAAATGATCCTTATGTAATGTGTGGTTAGATGTAATTAACTTTATAATACAATCAAGTCTGTAATTATGTTTTCATTATCTTGTTTGGTTGTATGAGAGTATTGCAAGATAAAAACTATCTTGTAATTGTGATTACTACAAATTAAGTAATCACAATTGCATTGCAAAGTTGATTGTACTACATTGTCATTACGTTGCATCCAACCAAACATCACATTAGATTCAAAGTCCCTTTTACACATGAAGCATCTATTCACCAAAATTTCCCCCTTTTTTGTAAGTTCTCACACGTTAGTATGCTCCCATGTGTAGCTTCCCATATAAAGAAAGAAACCTTTAAGGCGGGCTAAGGACTTCTATATGAGCTTGCAAAGGAAACCTTTTTTAAAATGAACCTCCCATGTTGAAAACTTCCCATTAAGAAGCTCCAAATAAAAACATCTAACAGTGATGCACCTCTGAGTGCTTAGATCCCACCTTACCCTATCAATTGAAGATTTTCCTACTTTGGCTTCATTAAGCTTATTAAAAAAGCTTAACAAGGAATCATCATCAATGAATCCATCTCGAACAAAAGCAGGTGCCCAAATATTATTATCAGAGATCTGCTCTAGATAATCAGCAACAAAGGCATTTTTGTCCACCATGAAAACATAAAGGCTAGGGAACAGGTCTTTCAAAGGAATCTCACCGCACCATCGATCATGATAAAAAAAAGATTGAAGAACCATCTCCTACTCCAAAGGAACAGTGTGGAAAGAATCTCCCCCAACCTTTAGAGATATATCTCCAAAGACTATACCCATAAGAGCCCTTCACAATAGAGGGAAACCATCCGGATCCCTGGTACCCATATTTGACAGTAACTACCTTCCTCCACAGATTATCCTTTCATTCATAAATCTCCACAGCCACTTACCAAGAAGGGCCTTGTTAAAGAGTCGCAAGTCCCTTATACCTAACCCTCCTAATTACAATGGTTGCTTCACAATGTTCCATCTCACAAGATGAAACTTGAAGTCACTCCCAAAAAACTCCAAAGGAAATTTCTCTTGATTGCTTGGGAAGACTGTATTAACATGCTGAAATATCATTTAGCCAAGACACAGAGGAGGATGAAGAAACAAGCTGGCAAGCATAGGATTGATGGGCCCTTTGAGGTGGGAGATCTTGTTCATGTGAAGTTACAACCTTATAGGCAGCAATTTGTGGCTCTTAGGACTTCCCAGAAGTTATCAACTAAGTTCTTTGGGCCTTTCCTTATGGTTGCTAAAATTGGAGCAGTAGCTTACACACTCCAGCTCCCAGATAGTTCTAGGATTCATCCAGTCTTTCACATCTCTCAGCTCAAGAAGCATGTGGGAGCTCATCCTGTGCAAAGCACTCTACCTGAAGTGGATGAAGCAAGAGTGATTATTGCAGTACTTGTGGCAGTATTGGACAGGAAGTTAGGCAAGTAATGCAATAAGGCAGTGGTGTATGTTCTTATTCAATGGTCTATAGGGTCGAGACTCGAGAGAGGAAGCTACATGGGAGTTATACTCTAACATTGAACAAAAGTTTCCAAAATTTGATCTCGTCGCTTGAAGATAAGCTTTGGTAAGGGGGCGATTGATACAAGAGGAGATGATCACGTGAGATGCATGAGCTTATTAGGAGGGAAATTAAACGACATTTAGCTGGGTGGTTAGACCTGTGGGCCCAGAGTTTGCTGAGGCAGTTAGAATGAGAGGGGAGAGAGAGAGAATTCTAGCCATACTCTAGCTGCTTTCTATTGCGAATAAATAGGGGGAATGTAAGAAGGAGAGGCAGGCTGTTAATCAATGAAATCAATTTCTCTTTCTCCCTCTGAATTTCTTCTTTGTTTCCGCGTTTGATTTCTCCTTAAAATATTTTTTTCTAGAGAAGTTCTGCCATTATGTTGCTGAAATTTGATGCAAAACCTTTAATTTTATTCCAATGCGCCATTGCCTGGGTTCATGTTTGGCTAAAACTAGCATGTGTTATGTATGAAATTCTTGTTTATGTAGTTTCTTACCTGTTATGCTAGTGTTGATATGAAAGGTTGCCGCAAGTGTACGGTGTTAACTTGTAGTATAATATGGGTTGTTTCCAAAAAGATGGTAGGATCAAATTTAACCACTTAATTGACTTAACTATTATTGGCTCTATGAAACAGGAAAAAAAATAACAACTATGCTTATAAACTAGCCCAAGATTATTGGACACTAGGTAAATAAAATAAATAAATACAAATAAAATAACTAAGTAAAAGAACAACGACGACAATATTAGGATTTGCTTTTCGTCACTTCACAAACAAAACTCAAGCAACTTTGCCTAATTTTGCCCATATTGGCTTTGAAAAATTAAATAATAATTAAAAAAAGATCTAAATAATGAAACTCTAATGGCAATTAATGCGATGGAAAACAAAATTAAAGGACCTAGGCCAGAGAAAACAGAATGAAAAGGAAAGAAAGGGGGTGCTTATGAACAATAAAAATAAATTAAATAAGTGGAGATGCACAGGGCATCAAATGACTAAATATTGAACTAAAGTGTGCAACTTCATTCAACCCTATAGTTAAAATCTCCATAAAAGCACAAGATAGAGAGAAAGAAATTGCTATTTAACTGCTCAAACTTTAAACAATGGCTTCCTAAGCCCTTGGATCAACAATGGAAAAGAACGCAGTAGGAATTCAAATACAGGTCAAATTAGAAAATAAAAATTGCACTTAGGATTAGAAATTAGAATGAAATTTTATGAAATTTGAAAACCCTACACTCAGAATTGCAAGATTACTCACAATGCTAGTGAACTAAGTATAGTGAACTAAAGGAAGTGAACTGATAATTGAGCTTCCCCCCACCCTTCTATTTATAAACAAATTTTGCAATGGTATCCAGTCTTCAACACCTCATAATTCAGGTGATCTGCTAAACCTTCGCCACTCACCTTCTTCAATTGCGAATTCGAGTCAACTTGGGATCTTCTCATCTTACTTCAATGGTCAAACTCAGCGAAAATGAAGGGGTTATTTTCCGGGTCTTTGTTAGCGATTATCAACGAATCTGGCCGTTGAATGATGGGTTATGGGCGAAGATGGTGATGGCCAAAGAAGAGGTAGGAGGTCTCATTGACTATGCAAAGAAGATGGAGAAGATAAAGGGATTTCTGAATTTGGGGGTCTAGAGGGGGAGACGGAATGAAAAGGAGGACGAGCAGCGTGAAGGCAAGGGAAGAATTAGATCTAGTGAATGACAGATGGTTAACAATCTAGACTGGGAAACTAGGCTATGACTCTAAAAGTTATCCCTTTTTTTCTTTATCCTTGTTTTTTCTTGATTTTGTTATTCACTTACAAAATAAATAAACACAAATAAGAATCAAAATTTAACAACTATCACAAGCATAAATTAGGTAAATAAGGGAATAAAAATGTATAAAAATTAGATTGAACAGATTCCCCCATCCTTAGATGTTGTTCGTACTCAAGTAAAATGTTAGGAAAAGAGTTTTAATATTTATAAACCCCAAGTGCAAGGTGCATCGTTGAGTACTTGGAGTGTCGTCTGCAGGGAATTGGGTGTTTTCAAGTACCACAATTAACTAAAGCGTCTCAAGCTAGGCAAAACAGTAGGGATAGAAAATAGAACTAAACTATTAAAACAAACAAAAGACTTTGATTATGATTAAACCTAAGATAAACCAACTAATCAAGTTAAACCTTAACCTTCCCAAATTACACTAGTATTCAGATATGGTCGATTGCATCATTAAAGATCGCCCAAGCCCTCTCTAAAGAGTCACGAGTTAGTCTAATTGTTCTAACCTCCTATTTTCATGAGATTAGTTAAATTAAACTACAATATTAACAACCCTTGACCTAACTAGCAACCGAGACTATTTTCATATCCAAATCCTAGCCATTCCTCCTACCCACACTAGAAAAACGACCTCACCCCTCATCGCAAGTCAATTGCCCCAAAACATGGATAAAAGCTCTTTCAAGCATTTCATCGAACACTTGGCGGCCATGAAAGAAAATTCTAAATTCTAGGCGTAAACAAGGTAGGGTTGGGGCCTACACTAGGTTAATCAGCCATTAAGGGCTAACCACAATCCAATCTAACACAACTAATTGCGAAACATTAACAAAACACATAAACCCGAACTAAACTTGAACTAGCAACGAACAAGGCACATGAACAAGAGAGGGAAGAGAATGAAATTAATCCAATCTATTCAAACTAACTAAACATGAATTAACAATGAAAATGAAACACATAAACTAAACAATTCAAATACAAGAATTAAACTAGCAAAATATAAACATGAACAACATATGAAAAAGAGAGAGAAAAGTCTTAATTGATAGAAAGAACTTGAAATCCAATGCTTAAATCCAAGAGTACAAACTTCAATCATAATCTAATCCTCCTATTGAGGTTTTTATTTAATAAACTAACCTAAAACCTACCCTAAATTTGCCAGAGAGAAGCCCGAGTGACACCCAAACAAAAACGCCCGAAGGGGCCTTAAATAGAAAATCGCGCAGCTGAGTGAACAGAGGGGGGCACGACCATGCCACGTGGCACGGCCCCACAGTGTAACATTTCTGGCATGGTGGTTCAGCCCCCTTATCATCCCTTCTTGCCTGCTTTTGCTCTTTTTGGTCCTTCTTCACTCCTTTTCATGACGTTTGCTCGATTTGAAGTTTATTACCTACAAAAGCAAATAAAACAAGTAAAAATTCTGAAGATTATATTATTATACAAGCTAAAATTAGGTAAAAGGTGCACGTAAGATACAACAAATTATCACCTAACAAATACCCCCGCACCTATCTTTTGCTCGTTCTCGACCAAAACAAAATAAAAACTAACAAAAGAACCTAACTCACTGTCGTAAGAATCACGGTTGCATTTAGCGCATGCAATAAGCCCTTTAAACCTCTTGATTCCCCTAAGTGGACGAGTGAGGTCTCGTGAGGGTTTGCAGAAGATATACCCACAAAATCTTGAAAAATAAAAATAAGTGGAAAAGGAGAAATGAAAACAAAGAAAACAAAATAAATACACAAACAAGGCACAAATATCTATAGGAGGGGAAAAACTGTACGCATTATAACCAACCAAATCAGCAATGCAACAAAGATATTAGCCTGTATATAAACATTGTGTACATATCAAGACTCTCTATCCACATACATGACGTCAAAGCACCAACTTTTCACCCCACTGTACTTCAAAACCTGGAATCCATCCTAGTGCTTGGTGTGTGAGTGTAACATCATCGTAAGACTTAGACTTACCAAAATCAAACTCGTTCAAATTGGAATGACATATGTTATATTATTAACTTATTAACAAGGGAAGCAAGCTTTTCCAGTAGTAGTATTGCCTCAAAGGATAACGCCCAGTGACACATGCCTTAAAGGGATACTTATTATTCCCAATTTTATTTTTTTTTCTTTTTCTCTTCTTTTTTTTTCATTTTTTTTTGAATGCAGACAAAAAATTAAAGTAACTGTGTCAAAAACAGGTGGGAGAATTAATCACGGAAGACTAAAATCCCAAGATAATGATGAAGTGTACACAAGGACTAGATTACACGGCTATAACAGACGGTTGGAGGGTTAGAATTTGGACAAAGAACGACACACTAAGGACAAAGATCTATTATGAACAACTTACTTATGTACAAGCTAATAGTTAAGGTACAAGGGATCAAAGTCAGTCAAAATATTACAAGACTCGCCAAAAGCCAAAAAGGAGAACTATAGAAAGAAAAGGAAAAAATGAAAAATTTTCACAAAAATGAAAAATTTTCACAAAAAGAAGAATAAAAGGGTAAATGACCCCACCTCCACACCTAAATCTCACAATGTCCTCATTGAGAGCTAAGAGTCATCACCAACCACAAAACACACAAAAACCAAAATCAAACAAAACGTGCATTCACACAAGCTAACTCACTCAACCGAAACACAAAAACACACAGAGGTGATCATAGCCCTCAATTGGCTCAATAAATTCCTAAGTCTCACCTCAAAATGATCACCACAAAAGTACAATCCTAATATCCACAATTAAACAAAAACAAAAAAGAGAATAAAAAGAAGGGGGAAAGAGTGAGAATGACTATACCAGGTCAGGTACTGATTGTACCCAAAGTAAGCCACAGCAGCCTAAGGAGCATCAGCCACTCCTTGTCTCTCAAGACTCGAGCTGTCAACTCGAATGCGGTCAAAGCTCGTAAGAGCTTATCATGTGCCTGTGCATACATCTCAGAACGATGTAAGTAAGAAAACACTGAGAAGATCATAGCAAAGAAAATCGATGCCCTCTTATACTTATCAAATGCCATAGAAAAGTCAAAAGCGTGATCAAAGGAAGTGTTCCATATGACTTTCCTAGACAAGTCCTCTAGGTATATACAATAACGATCCAAGGAGGGGTTATACCCTCTAATATCGCCTAGGGACTCATGAAATGCATACAAGTGGGAAGGGGCGGTGGGAAGAAAGGGGGATGAAATGGGGTTCAAGTAAAGTGCTTTGATGCAAATTGGGTCGATATGGTCAATGCTAAGCACGACACCATCCACCAAACTATCATCACACAACTCCTCGAAAGGAGCCTCCTTAAGATGTGACTCAATCAAGATAGGTTCTTTCAACCAAGTTAGAAAATCATTCTCTAAAACAGTAACATCACCCTTATACTACTCCCCTATCTCTAACCCCGTGCATTGAGCTAAAGGGAGGGGAAAAACACGTAAGGTCAAAGGACTGATGGCAGTGCCTATGGATGTGCTAGTAGAGGATGGAGCAATTAGTGATGAAGAGATCAAGGGAGGGTCAGGCGCTTTCTATAGGTTAGTGTAAGGTATATCATCAATAAAACTCGACTCTAGGGGAAGGAAAAACGCACAATCCTCATAGAGACTAACCTCTAGTCTAGGGAAGACTAGACTAGGGTCGGTCCCATACAATAAGCCGCACTCCCGCATCTCAGTAACAAAGTGCGTATGTTGCTCGTGCATTGTCCCTATCATGGCATTAAGTCTAGCATAACACTCATCAGAGATATCATAATAGGGACATGAATGCACATCATGGTCAAAAGATTGGCAATAAGAGCACAACACATAAGGGTAAGAAGAGTAGTGATGATATGGGTCCCTAGCATCATCGGATTACCATTGATGCTAAGCTAGAGACTCAAACAAATCCCACATGCCATCAACAGCTAAAGAATACAAACTATCATAACACATGGACTCAAGGATGGCTTGAGTCTCAGGTATTATCCCCTCAAGCACAGCATCGCATATTTTTCATTTTTCATACTAAAAAAGTACATATTGACCACGATAATCATTCAACCTAGACAAATATTGCCAAAAAGGTTCATACTCAAACTGAGGTAAATGGAAAATAGCCATCTTGAATTCTTTGATTTTTATTTTTTTTTGGTTTTTTGATTTTTGCTTTTTGGATTTTCTAAAGGCCTAGTCTTGAATGTTCAAGTAAACCCTGATATTGAAAGATGCCAACTACCCCGATAACGGCGCCAAAAAATTATTAGGAAAAGAGTTTTAATATTTACAAATCCCAAGTGCAAGGTGCATCACTGAGTACTCCGTGTGTCGTCTGCAGGGAGTTGGGTTTTCAAGTACCAGAATTAACTAAAACGTCTCAAGTTAGGCAAAATAGCTGGGATAGAAAATAGAACCAAACTGCTGGAACAAACAAAAGACTCTGATTATGATTAAACCTAAGATAAACCAACTAATCAAGCTAAACCTTAACCTTTCCAAGTTACACTAGAATTTAGAGATGGTTGTTTGCATCATTAAAAACCGCCCAAGCCCTCTCTCAAGGGTCATGAGCTATTCTAATTGTTCTAACCTCCTATTTTCATAGAATTAGTTTAATTAAACTATAAGATTAACAATCCTTGACCTAACTAGCGATCGAGACTATTTTCATGTCCGAATCCCAGCTATTCCTCCTACCCACACTAGACAACCGACCTTACGTTTCAGCACAAGTCAATTACCCCAAAACATGGATGAAAGCTCTTTCAAGCATTTCATCGAACACATAGCGAGCATGAAAGAAAACTCTAAATTCTAAGCATAAATAAGGTAGGATTGGGGCCTACATAAGGTTAATCAGCCATCAAGGGCTAACCATAATCCAATCTAACACAACTAATTGCTAAACGTTAACAAAACACATGAACCCAAACTAAACCTGAACTAGCAACGAACAAGGCACACATGAACAAGAGAGGGAAGAGAATGAAATTAATCCAATCTAATCAAACTAACTAAACATGAATTGACAATGAAAACAAAACATATACACTAAACAATTCAAATACAAGAATTAAACTAGCAAAATATAAACATGAACAACATATGAAAAAGAGAGACAAAAGGGAAGAAAACTTAGTCTTGATTGGTAGGAAGAGCTTGAAATTCCAATTCTTGAATCCAAGATTACGAACTCCAATCCTAATCTAATCCTCCTATTAAGGTTTTTATTTGATAAACTAACCTAAAACCTAGCCTAAAATTCACCAGAGAGAAGCTCGAGTGACCCCCGAACGAAAACGCCCGAAGGGGCCTTAAATAGGAAATCGCGCGGCCGAGCGAACGGAGGTGGGGCACAGCCGTGCCACGTGGCACGACCCTACCACGCCACATTTCTGGTGTGGCGGTTTGGCCCCCCTATCGTCCCTTCTTGCTTGCTTTTGCTCTTTTTTATCCGTCTTTGCACCTTTTTGCGATGTTTGCTCGGTTTGAAGTTTATTGCCTGCGAAAGCAAATAAAATAAGTAAAAATTCTAAAGATTATATTACTATACAAGCTAAAATCTCTAACCCCGTACACTGAGCTAAAGGGTGGAAAATAGAACTAAATTACTAAAAGAAACAAAAAACTTCAATTATGATTAAACCTGAGATAAACCAACTAATCAAGTTAAATCTTAATCTTATCAAGGTATGCCAGTATTTAGAAATGATCGGTTGCATCATTAAAGACTGCCGAAGCCCTCTCTCGAGGGTTATGAGGTAGTCTAATTGTTCTAACCTCCTATTTTCAAGGGATTAGCACAATTAAACTACAAGATTGACAACCCTTGACCTAGCTAACGACGAGACTATTTTCATGTTTGAATCCTAGCTATTCACTCTACCCACACTCGACAATCAACCTCACCTCTTAGCATAAGTCGAATGCCCCAAAACACGGATGAAAGATCTTTCAATCATTTCATTGAACAGATGGCGGGCATGAAAGAAAGCTCTAAATTCCAGTATAAACAAGGCGGGTAAAGGCCCAAACAAGATCAATTAGCCATCAAGAGGCTAATCACAATCCAGAATCACAACTATAATTGCTAGAAATCACAAAAGCATATAAACCAAAACATGAACATAAATATACAAAATAAGGAGAGGAAGAGAAGAGAAAACTTATGCTTGATTGAATTGAAGATCGAATCCACAAACTTGAATCAAAAATACTCTTCTAATCTAACCTAAGTATCCTAATTTATTCCCCCTAATTGGGTTTAAGAGTGGTAGGAGGAGGCCTAAATCTCCTCCCCCCGAAAACCTCCAAAGGAGCCCCCATTAAACAGAAGCCCGAAGGTGCTTTATCGTGAAAACTGAGGGGTGGCACAGTCGTGCCACCTGGCACAGGGGCCCCATGTCAAATCCCTAGTTCGGCATAAACTCTCCCCACTGCTTCTCTTTTGGTTCCCAGGGCTTCTTAGACATCTATTCTTCCTTGTAATTCATTCCAAAGATGTCCTTTTTTATCAAACCAAGAGATTTCTCCTGAAAGTAAGACAAATGAGTTCATAAGCATAATTGAATCAAAGGAAGTAAATTTGACCATTTCTCATCTATATTTGACATAAAAACAATGAGAAATAGGGATCAAATGGGAGCTAAAGTGAGGTAAAATAGGAGTTCATCAGTCTACAAGTGTACCATCACCTTAGGAGTTAGGTTAATCAGCATTTGATTTAGTCGCACTTGATAAGACATAAATTGCTTTATTTGACTCACTGACATGAGAAGTAAGTTTTTTTTAGTAGTAGTATTGCCTCAAAGGATAACACTCAGTAGCGCGTGCCTCAAAGGGTAGCATATCATTCTCGACTCTATGAATCCTTCTTTTTTTTGATTTTTTTTTTGAATGCAAATTGAAAGCAAAAGCAAAAATAATTACACAAAGACAAGTGGGAAAATCAAACATGAAAGCCAAATAGTTTAACACCTTAAGAAAATGGTGATGTGTAAAGTAAGGATTTGACTCACAGTTATAATGGAGTGATGAGGTTAGAATTGGGAAACAGAATATCACACTTAGGACCTAGTTTTATCATGTATATCCTAACTATATACAACCTAATACTAATTACAAAGGGCTAGGCCAATCAAAATAGTATACATTCCCCAAAACAAAGTAAAATAATAGAAAAAAATATTTTTCGTATTTTTTTCTTTTTTAAAATAGTAACAACAAAAGCTTTCACCCCCACACTTAAACAATGCAATGTTCTTATTGCATACAGAAGTATAACAATGAAAATCACAAAATAAAAAACAAAGAAAAGAAAAGAAAAGAAAATATATACACAAACTAAAGTTTTATGCAAAGGAACAATAGTACTTGGTTGAATGCTAGATGTATCCAAGTTAATCTCCATATAAGACTCTGGTTTGTAGAGCGTTAGACACTCTACTTCACCCTCCTCTATAGGTAGCTTGTCCTTTCACCTTAAATATATACCATCATGTATCTTTATAGCATCATAAGAAAAAAATATGAGAAATAATGAAAAGATCAGTTCAACGAGATCTCAACTCACCTGAAAAAATGTTTAGTCTTGAGTCATAAAGCAACACCTTTTGCAATTTTGATCTGACAAGAACTCGTTCATGTGATTTGTCTATTGAAAACTTCCCCCTCACCATTAGTCTGTAGATGATAGGCGGTGGCTAAACGATGGATGATCGAGTACTCTTTCAACCATGCATTAAAAGAACGGTTGTCAAAATGAACACCTTGGTCACTAATGATAGCCATGGGCATGCCATACCTAAAGAAAATGTTTTCCCTAAGGAATTTGACAATGACTCTGGCCTCGATTGTCCTGGTCAGCACAACCTCCAATCACTTAGATGCATAATCTACACCAAAGAGAATATACTCATTCCTTTAAAAAAAAAAGAAGATGGAAACGATTCCATAAAATCGATCCACTAAACATCAAATATGTCAAGAATAATTATCGGGTTAAAGGGTATTATATCTCTTCTACTGATTTTCTCAAATTGTTGACACCTTGGGCAACTTTTACAATATAAATGGGCATCTTTGAACAAGGTAGGCCAATATAAACCACATTGAAGGACTTTGACGCCTGTTTTCGTCCCGTTGAAATGTCGCTATAAGTTTGGTCGTAACAAAAAGTAATGACACTTCTAATCTCATTATCAAGGATACACCTCTTAAAACTCTGATCAAAACAAAATTTGAACAGGGTCATCCCAATAGAAAATTTCAACAGATAAAAGAATCAATTTCTTTATGCTTACTCTAATCCAAAGGTATCTCACCAATCACTAAGTAATTGACAATGTCAGCTTATCATGGTGCAGATTGAACCATACCATAAGTACTTGCTTATTGGAGAAGCACTCAAAAATAGGGGACTCTTTTGCTTTTTGCACAATGAGCTGGGATAAGAGGTCAGCAACCAAGTTCTCATAACCCTTTCCATCCCAAATCTCACAATCAAATTCCTGCAAGAGTGAAATCCACCTAAACAATTTAGGTTTTGCATCTTTCTTGGAGAAGAGATGCGTAAGTGCAACATGCAAAATCACATGGCAACGAACCAAATAGGGTCAAAAATTTTCAAACTGAACACAACTACAAAAAACCTTTTTCAGTCATGGCGTATTTCAATTGGGCCTCATTCAAATTTCTAAGTATGACTAGTATAATATATGGCATGAGATTTCTTATCTATATGTCCTAAAACAACCTTTACAGGAAGCGTCACACATTAGCTCAAAGGGCTCTCGTTAGATGGAAGGGCATAGGATACTCAGAGAAGTTGAAAGGCACATCTTAGGCTTAACGACTGGTCAAAGCCTTGGCAATTTTTCTAAAATCTTGGATAAATTGTATATAAAATCCTATATGCCCTAACAATAACCTAATATCTTTCATACAAATGGAAGGGGAAAGATTAGCAATCAAATTAATTTTTACTTTCTCGACTTCAATCCCATCATGTGAAATTCATTTCTTTACCATAAAATGATAGTTTCCGCAGTTTAGAGCCAAATTCTTCTCATTGCATCTATGCAAAAATTTTATCAGATTGACTAAATAGTTATTGAATGAGGAACCAAACAGAGAAAAATCATCCATAAACACTTCAATGCATTGCTCAATCATGTAACTACATGAAAAGTGGCATGAGCATTACAAAGACCAAATGACATTCTACTAAGCCAAAAGTACCAAAGGGGCATGTGAAAGTGGTCTTGTCTGGTCCTCAGGTGCTATAGCGATGGTTTAGCTAGAACACCCATCCAAAAAGTAGTAGTAACTATGTCCAGCTAACCTCTCAAACATTTGGTTCACAAAAGGCAAAGGAAAGTTGTCTTTCTCAATGGCTATATTCAATTTTCTATAGTGAATATGGACACGCCACCCATACTGGACTCTAACAGGGACCTACTCATTCTTATCATTCCTAATCATAGTTATATTGTTCTTCTTAGAAACAACTTGAACGACTGCTACTAGAAATGGGATAGATTATTATATGATCTTAACCACTTAGGGCATGTTCTTTTCGTTGGTAATCCCAATATACCAACTGCAAACAACTTCAAACCCACTTCAACATATGTCAACCACTTCAACAAAAAAAAATTCCAACTTCAACAAATTTCAACACACTTCAATCAATTTCAAACCGCTTCAACTCATTTCAACAATTTCAACTTATCTCCTTCAAAATTTTCGCATTTACAAATTATTATGTAAAAATTAATTATGTAAAAAGTATACGTATAAAAATTTCTTCAATAAAAAATTAAAAATATCATAAATATTTTTTATGCAGAATGTCATAAATAATTATCTTATCAAAAATATTAATTTTTCTTTATTAATTTAAGTTTTTTTATGATAATTAATTTAAGTTGTGGGACTTTGAAAGGAGTAGATCTAAGGTCTACCCAAAGGGGAGCATGCCTCAAGGCGTTGTTGTTGTAGACGACCTAAGTGAGTGGTGGTTTGGCCCTGAGCAATCACTGGCATATGGCAGGAAAAAAGGGGGGGCATTTGGTGGAGTGAATGGGGGAGGGGGTCGTTTGGGTAGAGCCAAGGGGCTGCTAGGGGAAGTGTTTGGAAAATCGAAAGTTAGGTGAAAGTTGATTCCTCAAATTACAGTTTTACCTTTTTTTTTACATCGTGCTAAACTTGAGTTATATATTTGTATTTCACATCAGATCAAGTCCTTATTTTTTAGCATATTCGAAAAAGGAGCAATAGGTTTAATGAACCCGCTCCACATTCAAAGCTTGAGATGTGTCATTTCCCTTCTTAGGCTTATCTTGCTTAGTCTCATTAGGGTCAAATAAGTCAGTAGGCCGGGAAGGGGAAATGTTGATCAGGGGTCATTAGTAGCATTCCTAGAAGAAGAATCATTCTAAAGGAAAGATGGCGGAGATAGAGATGGAGAATTTATAAGAACATCCATAAGATTGTTCAAGTTATGATCAATTAAACAACTTGAACTCATTAAAGTTATTGCATTAACCTTTGTCAGATTATCTTGGATTGGTAGGCGCATTGAGGATGGACCTACATTTGGGTTAGACTTTGGGTGAGTAGGAAATGTTTCCTTCTCCCTATTGGCAATAACCAACAGAGACAACTGTTCTTCCATTGTCCTCATTACCTTTTCTAAGCTATTATGTGATTTCTATGGATCATTAAGTCTATCATTATTCTCATTATAGTTAGGAGGTGACTGTGTATGGGAAACACAGGGGGGGAGCAGGCTACGTAGGCGCTCCTTGGTAGCCTTAGTAGGGTTGGATAGAGTTGTTTCCAGGAAACATTCCATGGTGCTAGGACCTTATAAGTTCTGACTTTGACTCCAAGAAAAGTTTTGGTAATTCCACCATCTCGGCTTGTAGGTTAGTGCGAACGGGTCATTTTTTGGCTTTTGGTGGTCCATGTTCACTAAATAATCAAAACAACGAGTTCACTAAATAATCAAAATAGCGAGAACATGTCATAGAAGCACTTTGAATAACCTGAGGTTGCTGAATAGACAACTCCTTTAACTGATTCTCTGGAGCTACAAACCTAAACTCGATATATGGCTCAAGTTTGATACCGCATGCATACCCCCTTTGGCATGGTGATTTGAAAACAATTTCATTCCTTAATTTACCGGTTTTGCAATTAAGGAAATATTTTCGCAAGAAAACTTTAATGAAGTCATCCCAATTAGAAATATGCAAACTATACGTCAATCACTTGACATTATCTTTTAATGCAAAGGGAATGAATGTCATTTTAAGCACATTAATTTGCACACTATGAAAATATGTCACATTACACACTTCTTCAAATTCACTTAAAAATAAATAAACATCTTCAAGTCCATTGAATTTATGAAGCATTTGAATGTATTGTAGTTCCAGTTTAAGGTTCACATTAGCACTTAGGCTGAGCATATTAAAACATAAAGGTGAGGCTGACTGTGGAGGATAAAAGATCTCATTCAAAGACCTTTATTTCTATCTTGTCCAACCTTTTTTTTTTTAAAGCTCAAATTCAGGTTCAGATAGGTCCTAGTGAGTGTTCTTCTTTTGGGCTCCTTGATCCAAATAATCTTGCAAATCCCACTCCCACAATTTGTATTTTTAGTCTTTTATTTTTTTGACAAGAAAATAAATATTTTTAAAAAGTGATCTAAATACAACAGCTCAAATAAAAATGAAACGAATTACAAAACTAACAAAAGATTCAATTATAAACAAAACTAGTAAAGCAAAAAGTGGTCAATTGACAACCCACCATCCTCGACAACGACGTCAAAAACTTGTTGATATGAAATGTTGCCGCAAGCACATGGTGCCAAGTTGAAGTATGATCCGACAAATACAAGTTGTTCCCACAAAAGATGGCAGAATCTAATTTAACCACTTAATTAACTTAACTATTATTGACTCTATTAAAGAGAAAAAAAATTAACGACTATGCTTATAAATTAACTCAAGAATATTGAACGCTAGCTAAATAAAATAACTAAATAAAAATAACATAAATAAATAAAAGAACAACAATGACAATATTAGGATTTGCTTTTCGCCACTTCAGAGACAACAGTCAAGCAACTTTGTCTAATTTTGTCCATATGGGCTTTGAAAAACTAAATGACAATTAAAAAAATTCTAAATAATGAAACTCAAATGGCAATTAATGTAATGACAAACCAAAGTTAAGGACTCACGTAATAAACACTACACGAGGCTAGAGAAAAAGAACAAAAAGGGAAAAAAAAAGTGGGGTGCTTATGAATAAAAAAAATATTAAATAAAATAAATTAAACAAAGCAAGTAGCACAAGGCATCAAAATTGAAGTAGGGGCAATGGTACCATTAAAAAAAACAGAGTGTGAAAAATGACAAACAGAGGAATCAAACGACTAAATATTGAACCAAAATTTGCAATTTTATTAAACCCAGTAGCTGAATCTCAACAAAAACACAAAATAAAGAGAAAGGAAGTGCTATTCAACAACTCAAAACTCTAAGCAATGGCTTCCCAAGCTCTTGAACCAATAATAGAAAGGAATCCAGAAATTCAAATCCAACTTGAATAAGAAAACCATACTCATAAATTGGAATGAAATTTTATGAAATTTGAAAACCCAACACTCAGAATTGTAAGGGAGCTCACAGTAAAATTGAACTAAAGCTAGTGAACTAATACTCGAGCTCCCCCCACCCTTTTATTTATACACAAATTTTGCAATCGTATCCAGCCCCCAACTCCTCATAGTCCGGTTGATCCGCTGAACCTTCGCCACCGATCTTCTGTCATTGCAAACTTGAGTCAATTTGGGATCTTCTCATCTCACTTGCATGGTCAAACTCAACGAAAATGAAGGAGCCGTTTTCTGGGCCTTCATTAGCAATTGTCAACGAATTTGGCCATTGAATGTTGGGCTATGGGCAAAGATGGTGATGGCGAAAGAAGAGGGAGGTGTTTTCACTGGCTCTGCAAAGAAGATGGGGAAGATGAAGAGGTTGGTGAATTTGGGCGTCTAGAGGTGGAGATGGAATGAAAGGGAGGAGGTGTAGCATGAGAGGGGGGATTATGTCTAGTGAATGGCACATGGTCAGCAATCCATCCAGACTGGAAGGTGCGAACTGGGCCATGACTTTAGAAGTCGTTCATTGTTTTCTTGACTCCTGGTTTTTTTTTTCCCTGAATTTTTGTATTCACCTGCAAAATAGATAAACACGAATAAAAATCTAAATTTAACAACTAGCACAAGCATAAATTTGGTAAATAAGGGAATAAAAATGTACAAAAATTTGATTGAACTGCAAGAAATTGCCACGGGGGATGGCTAGAAGTCTATTATGAGGTCTATTTATACCAAGTTGTCTTAACTTTTCAGGTTATGTACTTGATCTTAGTACAACATCTTGCTAATTTACAGGAAGCATTTCAAAAGTAAAATTGTAGGTTTCTTGTGTAACTCTCGTAATGTATAATATAAGAATTTGGATATAAGGGACTGTCAACACAATTTTTCTTGATACCCCAAATTGTAACAAGTATTGATTTGTTTTTAAATGTGCTCGTTTGCCATATAGAGAAATATATATTTGACCCAATTTCTAATAATTTTGTTGTGTATCAATTTCAAAACATGAAAAAACCAGAAAGAATAATTGAATACTGTAATAGTAGATTGATGTCATATTTCATAGGTTGTTTAAACTTTATTTTACGTACACATTGCCATGAATGTTTGTAAGTGGATACATGTATGGATCCGACGATGGTATATAGATACTCACGCTTTCTCCGTAGATTTTCCGGTGTCCGACCGACGGGAAGGACCGAAGAGAGCTGAGAGAAAAATGTGCGAGATATTTGCATACTTGAACTACAATGTGAACAGGGAAAGGCGTTACATCCTTGAAGTTCTCTTCAATGGGTTGCGTCGTTTGGAGTACCGTGGCTATGATTCCACAGGCATATCCATTGATTTTGCTCTCCTGCCCCTCAATTCCGGTGCCTCTGTTTTCACCACATTCTCTCGTCCCCTTGGTTTTCGCAAGATCGAGTCTCTCGTCAAGTTCGTCTATGAATGTTTTTTTTTTTTTTTTTTTTTGGGGTCTCCGCCCCTCCCGTGTTCAATTCTGCTTTATGAGTTTTGGACTACCAGAATATTTTCAGGTAAATTTGGAGTTTTTGAGGTTTCGACTTTCTACTTTGGGGTCACTGCCGCCTCCCCCTCCCCGGGGCAAAATTTTGGAAGCCAAGATTTAAATATTTCTGTGTTGGTCTTCGGGTTTTTTCTTTGCAGGGAGCAGTTTGATTTTTTAAACTATTACTCAAATTCCCCAGATTCTTCGCAAAAGATTTCTGCGCTGGCTAGCTACTGATTGTCTTCTAATCTTATTAAACATTCATACATGATTAATGTGAATAAATGGTCATTGTTTTGGTTATGATTGATGTGCAGCTAGTTTTGTGCATATGGTATTGCCCTCTTTGTGTGGGAGGAAGAGTTCCATGCTAGTGAAGAATATAATTTTTTGAAAAATTTTTAGGTGAAATTTTGAAATTTGGGGTGGAGCATGGGTAGCATGAGTTGTCCTTACGGTGAATTTGGTGATTCCAGAAGTTGCAGCCTCGGAATTGAATTTAGAGGAGTCATTTACTGTTCACGCTGGAATAGCACATACACGATGGGTGACTCATAGGGAACCTGCACCCAGGAATAGCCATCCACAGACCTCTGGTCCTGAAAATGATTTTGTGGTTGTGCATAATGGGGTCATCACTAATTATGAGGTATGCAGTATATGCTAATTCTTAGAATCTGAATAAAGCTTTCAGTATATAGAAACTATATCCTGTTGTAGGGAAAAATTCCTTTCGCGATGGAATAGCTATCTGATTAGATAGATGTTTAGTCATTCTGACATTGCTCATATAGTTCTGCATGTTCAAGTGTTGAAGGAAACTTGACTCCGACATGTGTTCACATTTGAATCAGATACTGATGCTGAAGTCATTTCCAAGCTTGCTAAGTATGTCTTTGACAAAGCAAATGAAGGAGAAGGTATGTCGTATGCCATCTTTTTGAGGCATGTGATGAAATTAATTTGCCTTTTTTCATTCCTTCCCTAGCGGCAGGCAAGTGCTCAAAATAGCTTTTGGTCAGTAAATAGCCCCATATACCAGCATATAATTTTTCAGCATGCTTTCTCCTTAGTCACTACTTGGGCAACTACTTCACAGAAAGTCACCTATCTTCGGAGTGATCAAGGCCAAATCTTAAGTGTGCTCATCTAAAGAGTTCTTAGGAGTGCGTTTCCAGAAAAGAAAGGTGTACTACTCATGATATACATAGTTATTTCAATTTCTTTAAAACACTTTTAGTCTGCCTTAGGACATTGCACGCCCGCTGTTGTGAAGACACAAGTCTCGCTCGCACTGTCCTTATGTCTCGGCATGCCTCAAGCGGGCTTTTTTAAACTAACGTCTCGCAGTGTCCTTATGTCTCTAAGTTGAGTGACTTACACATGCCCTTGACTTGTGCTCTAATTCTAGAATTTGCTCCATAAGCCATGGCTTTTCTTCCCCTTGCATAGTCACAGTTTGGCTATGACCTCGACCTATGCAACCTCTGATGCTGCGACATATGACTATTATTTGGAACAGCTTTTTAGATTAACAACTAGCGGCACAAGCCACTAAGTGCCTTCGCAGCATTTTTTGTCCTCACTTATAAACTACATGGGAAACTTTCCAGTGGGTTACCAACTCTAGGAGTACTTTAAGTCAGGGATGTTGCATTGTGGCGTTCTTAGAAGCCTCGAGTGATCTCCTTTAAAAGGAATGTGCATCTTTGGTAAAATAGTTAGTCATTTCAGTTCTTTTAAATCACTTTAATCATGCCTTAAGGTGTTACGGTTTTATTCATGGTTATGTGATCATATTAGACATTATCATAACAATAAGTCTTTTAAGGGATGTGTACGTGGCCTTTTTTAAAAATCTTTTTTTTTGTGTGTGTGTGTGTGTGTGTCTGGAGGTGGGGGTGGGGTTTGAAACAACAATAACTTGTGAGGCAACTCTATATGGTTAGTATGGCATGCTGTGGTCAAAATGTACACAATTACTCCTTGAAAAGCATAGACTAGCTCCGTATTTTGCCATATGATTCACTATTTCCAACCCTCAAGGGCAGTAATGTACCTCAATATGAAACATTGATGTGTATCAATCAAGCCAAATGGCCCATGCATTTGAGTCTATGGCTTCTAACTTGTTGGACCTTTTACGTTTAAGGAACAATAAGTTGAATTTTATTTTCTTAAAAAGCTTGAACAGAAGAGCATTGAATTGGAAGGGACATGCAAACCTCAGCCACTAACACACAAGGGGTAAGCATTCTTGTGAAATTGACAATGCTATTCGTTCCTATGGCAACTCTTTTGTTTTCATGATTGACTGAGAAGTAATGATTCAAAATATGGCTTTAGTCGCAGTATGGCACACTTAATCTAATACGGCAATTGCATTACATGTCGTGGTTGTTGCAGTGGTGAATTGCGGTTTGCTCAAGTTGAAAATCTTGATGTTGTGGCCGTTTCTTCACTAAACGACCACATTTTGAATCCACGCTAAGAAGAGCTAACCCTGGAATTAGCAAATATGTTAAGTCCAATCGTGTTTGTTAGATTTGAATGGGTGAAAAAAGTCTTTACTTGACTTGAATTGCTAGGAGATTTTTTAGACAGTTTCATGGCACCGAAAATGGATAGGATAAGCCAAAAAAAGAGATTCCTTGATCGAGGACCTGAGTTAAGCTGCGTTACGTTGGGCTAGTAGAAAGTTCTTCACTTGGACCTACTTTATACCTGGGTAGCTATTCTCGATCTGTTTACAATCACAAATCGAAAATTTTGCACAACGGTATCCGTTTTTGAGTTTGTCTAAAATTTGATAGTATCAGTTGAATTTTATAGATATCCATGTTAAAAGTTTGAATACTTTTTACAGGAAAATATGAGTGTTTTTTAGGCAAATGGGTGTTGTGGATCCTGATAGTTCCCATGTATATCCACCCTTACTCGTTTCACCTATTTAGACCAACAGGTTGGAAAGAAGAACGAAAGTGAAGTTACATGTTTATCATATTAAAATTAGCGCCAAAAAAAAAGAAAATAAAAAGAACTAAAAACTGCAAATTCTGGAAACTGGAAAGTAGATATGGGCACCTGATGTTATAAACATCCTAGATATCCTAGCTATGATGAACTAATGCGTTGGAGCGTATAATCTTCTTTACAAAATTTACAGGTTGAAAATCTCAACATTGACTGTCTTTTTTTTTTTTTTTTTTTGGGGTAATTATTATATTGTATCTGTTTTATGTTGTGTTAACATGTCATGTGAGCTAATGCCAACACAACAAGCCAATAGTCCTCTAGCATTTTTTCATTTGTACTTGCGATAGAGTTTTGAATAAGTGTATTACTCTTGTCTTGCGTTTGTAGCTTCACCTGAGATTTATTGGAAGCTTTAAGAATTTCATTTCGCTCCTGTGAAATCGAAGTTTCAGCTTTTGGGTTTGTTTAATTAGGTGTCTTGGAGAAGGGGTGGGAGGAGGTTGGTGAAGGGTTTGGATTTAGCGTGTGGGGAAGATTTGGAATTTTGCTTAGTTTTCAATGTTCTGATGGATTCGAGGATTAAGGAAAGATGCTACAATGTAGTTGTCTCCCACACATGAATCAGAGTATGTCTAATTGTATGAACACAACTTGTGGTACTAACACTCTATATTAGTTCCCAGGGGAGAATGATGCAGGATAAGAGTACAGAATGGGTAAAAAGATTTAGGAAATTAGAATATTTTGATATTGGAGATATTTTTTTAAATTATTTTTGCAGTTTATTTTTAAACATATTTTAGGATAGTCAAAATAAGGATATTTAGTGATATTTTATTAAGATTTAGTTTCCTAGTCTATTAGGATAATATCAGGTTATATATTTTTTATCCTTTTCTAGCTTATATCTTATTATTTAGGTTTCCTAATACTAGTTAGCCTCTTGACTGTATAAACCCCTTTATGTAATTGAAGAACGCATATTATGAATAAGAATTGATATTGAGTACTTGAAAATTCTTGCATGAATTTTCTCAGTGTAGAAATTGCTCTTAAAGCGTCCTATATCAATTATTCTCCTTTGTAGGAATTGCTCTTAGAGCTTCCTATATCAATTAGTTAGCATTGCTGGCAAATTGGAGAAAATCATCAGATAATTTGATGTCAAAACAAAAATTTCAATGGTTTGTTGGTTACTCCGGATGATGTTTTCATCACAAGTTGGAGGAAAGGCTAGGCATAAGACCTCTTCAATGGTGAATGATGCTCTAGACTCCAAGTGGCTTTGGAGCTGTGCAAATTGAAGCTTTTTGGGAAAATGTGATCGAGGCAAAATATAGGTCAATAATTTTAAGTGGTTAAGCAAGAAGACTCTTTATCGTTATAGGGTGGGTTGCTAGAAATCGATCCTAGTTTATTATGACTTGTTGAAGTCTCTTGTGCATTTTGAGGTGAAGGATAGGTCTTGAGTGTAGAGTCTTGTTTTGCCATATCTTTTTAGGATGACACATTTAAATGATAAATTTACCCATAAGTGGTGTTTTGGGATTAGAGCCACTGGAATTTAACATTCTTTGGAAGCTTGAGTGATTGGCAAGAGGAGAGTGTGTTCAGACTTCTTGCTTTGCTTTATTTTTTGAGAATCTTGTAAAGTTGGAGTCAATTTTTGATTTTGGTCCAAAGGTCTTAGATTTTGTAGAAAAGATTATCAAGAGAGCTTGAGGGCATACATGGCGACATCTCCTTAATACCATTTTTGTTTTCGTTTAAAAGAAAAAAATCCACATCATCTTTCTAGAAATCCACTATGCACATTTATTTTTCTACTAACTGGTAATCCCATTGTAATAGTACCAAGTATTTCGGGCTTACCCACCTTTATAGTATTTCTTTTTTTTTTAAATGAAATAATATGTCAAGAATGGAAAATAATAGAAATTTTTAAAATGTTGGCAATGTGACCCCACTTTAAAATAAGATATCTTGTAGTAACTAGTTGACTTGTTGCTGCTGAGACAGGTGGCAATTGCTGGTGAGGTGTCCTTTTGTGGGGAGTGAATTCATGGTAATAAAGCCAACATCATGTCCTCCTTTCTCTGTACTTACCCTGGAGCAGTTTGGTTTCTGCTTGTATTTTCCCATCCTTATTTCCTCTGATTTACTGATCCTAATTCGGTATCATCTTTTTTTTAATTTACTTTTTAAGCTGCAAAGACAGCGGCTGAAAGTGAAGAGGAAATCTTAAGATACTTATATGGTCAAGTTATAGCTCTAAAATGAGTGAAAATTCTATTTTAAAAAATTTGAGTGTCATTTATACAAAAGTAAGGAATTTAGTAAATATGTTGGGCTTCTGTGTTGTATCCTCACTTCTGCAAAGACCACGTGCTTGCTGTGTTGGTGTCATGTTGTTTCTCATGTTATGTTACTCATTTGTCTGAGTCTGTTGTTTTCATGCACCCTGTTTGAAATTGTTGGGCCCTCTTCTTCATATTCACCACCTCCAAGACCATGCATTAGTACATAGCTAAGTCACAGTGGTGATTCTGTTTCATGTAGATTGCATGCTTTTACCCCTTTTTAGGCGACTAATACTCTACTATGCAGTTCAATACTCATGTCTTTCATGAAGCCCTTGACCCGAAGGTGCTAATCCATTATTTTATGCTGTAATGTAGGAGAGCATATTATCTCATTCAGCGAAGTTGTGCTTGAGGTTATGAGACACCTCAATGGAGCATATGCTCTTATTTTCAAAAGCCGACATTATCCAAATGAGTTGGTTACTTGCAAACGTGGTGGCCCATTGCTTCTTGGTGTCAAGGTAAGTTACGAATGGCTATTGGCTATTCAGTGAGAAATTGATGTGCTGAGTGACGTGATTCACCAATTTTCAAGTTCGTATGTTTTTTTTTTTTTAAATATATTTTTGCTTGTCATTGTGAACATTGGTTGTTTTTATGGACTTAGGCCCTGTCTTTTCGTTGCAAAATTGCAGGTGTGGAATGGGTGGGACTTTGGAGTGGGTGGAAAGGAGTTGAATGAAATAGGAGAGTTGATTTAAGTTACGCATTTTGTTTTTTAAAGTAATCTTTTATTTGTGATAGTGATTACTGATTATAAAATTTTTTTTAGACTGAAAAAAATATTTCTTTGTGTTGATTCGGGTACGAAATATTGTTTCGTGACTGGTCTTATCCTAAAAAAATTATAATTTTCGTTATTTGTAAAATAAATTCCGGATTTTTTTTTCCATATTTTAATCAAATATGAACAACGAAAAAAATACACATGTTCCTTTTCGTTAGGTAATCCAAATTTATCAATCTCAACCAACTTCAACCCACGTCAACTCACTTTACGAATTTCAGTAAAAAAAAAAAAAGACCAACTTCAACTTACTTCAACCAACTTCAACCCACTTCAACCCCCTTCCTACTATTTTAACCAACCTCTGCCCATGACACCAAAAAAAAGTTTAATCCACTTCAACCAACTTCAACTCATTTTAACGAACTTCAATCAGCTCAACCTACTTCAACAAAAAAAATACCCACTTTAACCCATTTCAACAAAAAAATACCCACTTCAACTCACTTTTATCAATCTCAACCAACTTCACTCATTTACCAACCTATATTTACCGACAATATTTTGTTACTAACGCACACGGAAAAAAATATTTGTTCAAAATACACGTACAATGCATCTACACTTCTGTCACAAGTTACAAACGATGCCAAAAAACTTTACACATTCCTTCATTATGCCGGAAAAAACATCTGTAATTTCTGTCAAGAATTGCGATAAACAAAAAATAAATTTGTTACACATACAACCACAATCATCCACGCTTTGGTGACCTACAACAAATATTTCGTAACTGACAAAAAAAAATTTAAGCATCTCTTCCATATACAAAATCAAACCCAAAATATCTACCAGTCACAAAAAACTAACATTTGCTCAACAAAGCAGAAAAAAATTATTATTTCTTTAATATATATAACAAAATTATGTCATCTACAATTTCCGGCACGACTAACAAATATTTCCATAACATTCAAAAATAGATGAAACTTTTCATAATTGTTATCAGACTATTCGTACACATAATTACATAAATTATAAAACTTTTCAAAATTTGAAAAATAGTAGTTATACGTCGGAGTGGGAAGGAGTGGGTGAGAGAGGAAATGAGTGATATATTTTTTTTTTTTTTAAAGTGAGGGAAGTAGTGAATTAGGTTCATTAAGCCACGAAAAGAACATGGCCTTATACACATAAAAATGCTCACATATGTCTTCTATTAATAGAGTTTCTGTAAAGCTTCTACTTGCTTGATCTTCATTGTCTTTCATATCCTTTGGCTATGCACATGGAAACCGTAACTCTATTTTGAGATTAGTATCTCATTGATAATTCAGCGATTTGGCTACCTTGATCATGTTGAACTTATTGCATTTACCATTTGACAGGTTGGATCGGTAGCTTGAGATTCCTCTTTCTAATGCATATATATTTGAGGCTTTTTTAAGTACTTTTTCCTGATGATAGCGGTGACCGGTTTCAGGAAATAACTGAAGATGTCGCTCTGGAGCATCATTCCCTGAATTCAAAATCTTGAAGAATAGGCAGCCAAAAGAACTCTTTTTCTCGAGTGATACTAATGCTCTTGTTGAACACACCAAAAAGGTCCTGGTGGTCGAGGATGGTTGTTCATGTGAAGGTACTTTGTTACGATGTTTATTCTCGTATGGTAGTGGCTGCAAGCTTCCACTTCTTTTTCTTTTGTGGGGCTTGATGTCTATCAAAAGTTTGAAGTCAGGGATGAAAAAGACTGAAAGTCATGAATGATTTTGAAGTATTAAGAAAATTGGTGTTGAAGATGTTATGATAACCTTAATACTCCCCTCATTTAATAGTGATTCCGCTAGCAAGCTTTCCAATTGGGAAAAGCTAAAATGTGGCCGTGATAAATAAAAAACAAAAGCTAGTGTGAACTCCATCTTAGCAGATGTAGGTAGCCTTACCTTTTCAACGTAAGAGATTGAGTCTCAAAGATCCATTTTTTGGTGCAAAAAAAGTTGTTTATTTATTTATTTATTTGGAATAAAATCTTTTGTAACTTATATGTTAGGTAACAGTGGCATTTAGATAATAACATCCAGTAGCATTATGTAATAATATCTAAACAAAGGTAAGTGAAACACATTAAAAATTTATAGCAGGTAACAGACAAACATAATTGAAGTATCAACTAGTTTACAAGTCAAACATAAACGTTTGTCAAGAGACTAAAAGCCAAAGGGTACAAGGCTAGACTCTAATCCGTAGCCTTTTGAAACTATTATCCTAGGCCATGTTCGTAGTAAGTCACAAATGTCTTGTATGCTGTTTAATCATCTTAGTCCAGTTCTTTTTTGGCCTTCCTTTGCACCTTGTGTGCTTCGCGAGATCAATTTTCTCACATCTTCGGAACGGTGCATCTATACTCTCTCTCATAATTTGACCAAACCATGTGAGTCTTTCCTTGCTTATGTTTTCATCTATTGGCCCATTTCTGCCTTTTCTCTAGTCATTTCATTTCTAGTCCTATCCAATCCTACATGACTGCACGTCCATGATCCATCTAATCATCAACCTTTAGACTTGAATCTTCTTGATCGTTCAATACTCTCATACAACCGGGTTGGTCGGACTACCTTATGGTTGACTATCCCCGTTAGATTTACTGGGAAGCAATGTAGATATGTCTTTGTGGATTGATACATTAACTGCACATGTAGTATAGACCATGTGGCAGTATCATATACAAAATACAAAATAGAATGTCCTGGGATCATCTGAAATAAAAAAAATTACTTCATGGAGATTTTCAGGTATGGAATTTTTACACATGAAATTTGTTTCAGTTTGATGTTTTAGGGCTTTACGCTTGGTTTTATTGACTTTACTCTCCTAAAGAAACTGCATGTCCATGGAAGATGAAGTTATATGAGAAACCAACATGGCATGATGTTGAGTGGGTCAACGTGACTTTTCTAATGAATAAGGTACAGCATGTTTCATGGATTGACAGATACAACTCCCAGTTAGGATCCCGCTTATGCGGGGTCTGGATGGATTGACAGATATACATTTAAAAAAATTGAATTTTTTTAATATTTGCTTTATGTTTGTATTTATTAGTCATAAAGAGGCTATGGTTGAATGTGACACACCTAGGATTGTTTGTATGTGTTTTACAAATGCTGAATAGCAGAAAAATATTGCTTGTACATTTGACATGTGTCAGAGGGTGTCCAAGAATTCTGTGTCGATCTCATGTTGAACATGGATATATTAAGCTAGACAGATTGATAAAATTCATAGTGCCTGAACCACTGCTTTCAGACAAACCATGTGATATTTGGAGCATTTGGAGAGAATGTAACTGAACAGTCTTAAACAGTGTCGAAACTTCTCTTTAGTGCTTTAGAAGACTCAATTTTGGGGGATAGTAGGAACTTTTGCTGTTCCTATATTGATATGGCTGACTATGTGAATAATATGTATTTTGAATGTGTATAGTATTTTATGGGATGCTAGCTAGGATGCTTGTTGTGCATCAATTGCTTTGACTGTTATTTATAATATACTTTTTCCATCTTGAAAAAGTCGTCAATTTTTTTCACTATTTGTGTCTCATATTACCTTGGATTGGATACTATCTACTCCCTTGTTACCATCAACAATCATTTAATGTGGCGCAAGAGTCTGCTGTAGCTTTGAAATGATATATTGTTTTTTATGTTCTTTTTCCTTTTTTTTCTTGGAAATTGGTGGTTGGATAACTGAAGTGATGATTTTCAATATTAGCACCACCATATTCAATGTGAATAGAAATGAGAGAGAAGCAAATTAAGATTTTCGTGTGTTTTTGTAGCTTTTCAATATTTGCCAACTTTTCCAGGGCCGATCCAGGGCGCATGTTAATATCCTTATCCAAAAAAAAAAAAATAAACAGCTACTACGTAGATCGAATTCCTAGAAGTTAATATTGTGTGAATATTGAACAAGGAAAGTTGCACTCATACGTTGCTAGTGGAGTCGAGCCTAAAAATTTGGGCTCAAGGATTGGCTGGCTTAGGCTCGTCAACCTACAAGCGCCTATATTTTAATTTGCATGTTCTTAGTATTTATTGTTAAGATACGATACAAGCGAAGTGGAGCTAAATCATGATATGTAAAACGAAACTTTTTTTTTTTTGATAAGGAATTTTTCTTTTATAAAAACGTTAGTCTAAAGAAACACACAGGAACAATCAAAATAATCACAGCGAGAGGAGACTAAACTAATTAAAAATTACATCTTTGTGCATGGAAAAAGAAAACTTTGTATTGTATCCAAATAATGATACAAGATTGAAAACTAATTGAGATGAGAGAACCATAAAAAGAAAAGCAAATAATTTTATTGTGGCTATGAGTGCGATATATGATTATGACTTTAGGATGTATAATAGATAAAAAAGGTGATGGATTGATGAAGTAGGTTCATAGTTTTTTAAGTCAAATATGATTTGGTTTTGAAATCATACGTTAAACCTAACAGGTTTTCTCTCCTCTTTAGGCTCGGCTCATTTTTATGATGAGCTTGAGCAGGAGCTTGGGCCTGCTTGAGCATTTTTGAGCCGAGCTTTATCCCACCATAGCTTGGAAACTCTCACGAGCTGACTCGGCTCATTTCCACCCTACTTGTAGTGGGCTATAAGTTTTGCCACTGTCATTTTGCGTATTGTAGTTCTTGGTGTTGAGTGATAAGAGCTCTTTTGTAGGTTTGAAGTGGGGGTCTGGGCTGTGAGTCTTGGAAGCTTAGCCTTACGTTTAGCTGTTTCAAGATCTGGGAGGCGAGGCTGCATGACTTCCATAGAATTTGAGACCTCCTGGTCCCTTGCAGGCGTGTACTATGGTCTAGAGGCTCTGGTGTGAAGTCTACGATTGCCCATTTGGACCTTGCCATGCCAGGAATTAGAGAATTGCCTCATCTACAGTCCTTGGTCAAAGCATTTGTTCCATGAGCCGTGCGCTTGGCTATTGGAGTTGGGGGAATAATGCGGAATAGAAAAACAGTGGTAACTTAAGTACTACTTTTTCGAAGTGCGCCTCTTTGTTTAAAGCGGTACGATTACTTATATTTGGATCTTCCATATCTTACTTTACTCAAGCGGTATTCATATAGGGTGTAGTTGTTTTCTTGGGAGATTAGTATTATTTTGTGTAATTTTTGTTGTGTTTTTTGGGATTGTGTTAGGATCTTGCTCTATAATAAGATAGTTGCAAGAGCGGTTTCTTCACTAGATTACATATGTAATATTAGTTCTATCTTGCAAAAGTGCTCAGCTTTTGAAGAGATTTTTTCTGGCATTCAGGTTTTGAGGCGGTTTTCTCTTCAGCATGTTAAAATGTAAATGGTTTCACAGCATTTTCTGTAGTTTAGGCTGTTTAGCCACAGTTGCTGTTGTTTTTTCAACTTGATTGGTTAGCAGTTGGCCACAAAAGCCATTTTGCTTACTGTGTTGTAAAAGTAATCAGAAGAGTACTGTTTTAAGAATCAAATTTATTTAAACATATTTCCTGGTCTTCCAAGATTTATTAGGAATAAATTTTGTTTCTTTTGGTAGTTAGACGGCATTACATGAATATCCGCCTTCCTAGGTTCAACATTAAGTAATCAGCCTGCCCAGAACACTCGCTAACATTGGATAGTCATATTTCTTAGAGGTACTAAACAACTCCATGAATTAGCAAAATGAATGCACTAAATAAAGATCTTTGTGGAAGGCAATTAAGAAAAACATATTGAGCTCCCGACTCCTGAGGGGATCCGAGCTAACTCTGCTTTATTTTTTCCACGGAGCCATGAGTTACTAAGGTTATGGTCTTAATCCCACAATGGGCTCCTTGGAAAATGATCTGTGTGTGGAGCATATAAAGGGAAGTCGAGTTCTCACCTTCTCTTTCCCTTGATCTTGAGTACCCCCCCCCCCAACCCCGGGTTGCTAATAAAAAAAGAAAGAAAAGAACGTCAGCTTGGCTTACTGAGCCCTCTTCTCTTGATGCGTAGAAAGTACCCTGGGTATTCAAAGGTCACGTTGGCATTTGAGCCCTCTTCCTTACTGCTTCATATGTGCATTGTGCAACTTCTGGACCCAGAAATGGCCTTGATTGGAGGCTGCTTCTTGATGGTGTGGGATGCAGGGAAGTCTTTGATCTTTAAAGCTGCAAATCTCCATTTGGTCTGTCAACCATTGGCATCACCAAGTTCTTTCTATCATCCCCCCCCCCCCCCAAAATATAAATAATTTGTTTGTCCGTTGACTGTGGTTTGGTTAATTGGTTTTTCATCAAAAGCATGACTTATTAATTAAAGACAAAGTACAAATATTTACATACTAAACCTATTTCTGTCGTTACTGTTGCAGGATGGAGGGGTAACAATCCTCAAATTTGACAATGACAAAGGAAGGAGGAGGGTGCTCTTTGTCGACCTGCTTCAGTGCAGCGGGCACTATTCATTCTTGAGATGGAGGTTGAACAAATAAACAAGGGAAAATATGAGCATTATATGCAGAAAGAAATTCATGAACAACCAGAGTCCTTGGGAACAACAAGGAGGGGGAGGCTTATCCGTGGAGGTTCTTGCAAAGCTAAGTCTGTCATGTTGGGCGGAATTAAGGATCATCTGAAAACAGTAAGGTGCAGTAGACGCATTGTTTTTATTGGATGTGGTACAAGCTATAATGCTGCTTTAGCAGCTAGGCCTATTTTGGAAGAACTTTCTGGTTAGTTCGTCCTGGTTTCAGGATCTTCTCATGTTTGGTTTTTTACTTTGTTGTCTGTTGTGTTTGATGATTGTTCTCGTTCTCAGGGATTCCTGTTACCATGGAAATTGCTATTGATCTGCTGGACAGGCAGGGCCCAATTTACAGGAAGATACTGCTGTTTTTGTTAGTCAATCTGGTGAAACTGCAGACACATTGCAAGCATTAGAATATGCTTTAGAAAATGGGGCTTTATGTGTTGGTATAACAAATACAGTTGGCAGTGCAATTGCAAGAAACACACATTGTGGTGTGCATATAAATGCAGGTGCTGAGATTGGTGTTGCCAGTACCAAGGTACCTTGTCTTCTGCTACCAGATTAAAATTACATACTTGAGTTTCTTCTTTTTGTCTTCCTGGTGATAACTGTTAAATTACCACAAATGACAGGCATATACAAGTCAAATCATTGTGATGGCCATGCTTGCTTTAGCCATTGCTGATGATACCATCTCAAAGCAACCAAGACGGGAAGCTATAATTGATGGCTTATTTGATTTCCCAAGTATGCTTTCTTTCCAGGAAAAATAGGGAAAAAATAAAGGGGCTCAGGAAATCATCAGCCGTTTCACGCACTTTTGTTGATTTCAGCAAGAATTTTTGGTTTGCAGATAAGGTGAGAGAGGTGGTTGAGCTAGACCAAGAAATGAAGGACCTTGCATGACAATTGATTGACGAGCAGTCCCTTCTTGTTTTCGGGAGAGGGTACAACTATGCGACAGCACTTGAAGGTGCTTTGAAAGTGATAGAAGTAGCTCTAATGCACAGTGAAGGTATACTTGCTGGTGAAATGAGGCATGGTCCATTAGCCTTTGTTGACGGAAGTCTATACCTATTGTTGTTATTGCCACTCATGATGCTTGCTTCAGGTTAGGCCATTGAGGTCACTCATGATGAAATCATGAATTGAAGTTCCATTATTTGTTTGCGCATCTCACTAAAATCTCCCTGCAGCAAGCAACAGTCGGTAATCCAACAACTTCACGCTCGCAAAGGTCGTTTGATTGTGATGTGTTCAAAAGGGGATGCTGCATCTGTCTGTCCCAGTGGGTCGTCCTGCAGGTGGACTGCCTTCAGCCTGTGATTAATGTCATTCCTTTACAGGTATGCGGTGGGTTTTCTTTTTTTTTTTTTTAATTTATTTATAAATAATTATCATCTGTTCCAAATTGTTACACCTGAATGTCTGAAGTTGATAAGCTGTCACTAACATTGCATTTTTGATGCAGCTCTTGGCTTATCACCCGACAGGATTGCGGGGTTTAAATGTTGACCAACCTCGGAACTTGGCAAAAAGTGTGACAACCCAATAATGAACTGGTACAGAGAGGGGTGAACAGTTTGGTGTTGAATGAGGGAGTAGTTGTTTCAACTCTATTTCTCAGAGGCTTGGAGGATTGAGGTGTCTGTCGTTCTTTCCAGTGTTTGTAGCATTTTAATATCCTGCTCGGCTGGGGATTGGTTGGGCTTACTGCCCTGGACCCAAAGATTACGACTAGTGATGCGATACCCTTTTTCACCCCTATTCCCCATATCTCCCAACACTAGTTGGCTGTTTAACAGCTCATTTGTCTGTAAGCTATCAACTCTTTCGATCTCAAAGATTGAATGAAATGCCTTTGTATGATGTCAGATCGGATGTTCTGTGTTCTTATTGCTGATAGATTGGACCAAGTTAGGAGCTGTTTGATGAGATAAAATGGAATGAAATTTGAACCCTTAGGTATCAAGTTCCACTCTTTTGTGTTTGGTGAGCACTTTAAGGGGATGGAACTTGATATTTAGGGGTATCAAGTTCCCCCCAATCTTAAGGAACTTGAACCCTCCCATTTCCAAGGGGGTTCAAGTCCCCAACCCTCTGGAATCAACAGCATCGTCGTCATCGTCATTATTGTTATTGTTATTGTTGTTGTTGTTGTTGTTGTTGTTATTATTATTATTATTATTATTATTATTATTATTATTATTATTATTATTAATTATTGTTATTAACATTAATGATATAATTATTAATAACATTAATAATAAGTGTTATTGTAATTATTATTTATTAATAACAATAATAATTAATTATTATTACTAATATTAATTAATAATTATAATTATAATTGCTAATTATTATTGATAATATTAATCATTATTATTATGATTAATAACAACAACAATTATGATTACAATTATTAATTATTAATACTAATATTAATTAATAATTATAATTACTAATAATAATCATTATTTTTATTATTAATTATTACTACTAATTATTAATTATTACTACTAATAATTATAATTATGATTAATAATTATTATTTTTATTATCAATTATTATTATTTATAATTAATAATAATTAATAATAATTAATAATTATAATTATAATTATTCTTATTAATTATTCTTAGTAATAATAATTATTAATATTATTATTAAGTATTATTTTTAATTAATTAATATTATTAATAATATTTATAATTAATAATATTAATGTTAATATCAATATTAATAATTATTATGATAATATTGATTATTATTTTTATTATTAATTATTATTATTAATAATATTTATAATTAATAATAATTAATAACTTGAATATTAATATTAATAATTATTATGATTATGTATTAATAAGAATTATTTTTATAATTATTATTAATTATTATTAATATTGATAATTATTATAATTAATTATTGTTATTAACAATTATTAATAATTATTATTATAATTATTATAATTATTATTATAATTTATTATAATTATTATAAATTATTAATTATTAATTTTACTTAATAATAATATTAACAATAATTATTTTTAATGTTAATAATAATAATAATTAATTATTAATATTAATAATATTAATAATAATTATTATTAGTAGTAATAGTAATAATAATGTTTATTATTATTATTATCATTAATATTACTATTATTGTTATTATTAATCATTGTTAATCATTATTATTTTTTAAAATGAAATAGATTTGACTCCATTCCATAATCTATAGCCAAATAATAAGGATTGGAACTTGATTCCATTCCTTTTCTCTCCAAACACATGAGTTTAGGATTCAAGTTTCACCCTTCATCCCTCAGGGATCATAACTTGATTCCATTCCATTCCATTTTTTCTCACCAAACAGGATTAATTAGGTTGCATTTTTTAAGGCTTAGGGTTTCTTTGGGATTGTTTTTGCTCACTCTTTGTTTAGGGTTAGTAAATTTATTTTTCTTTCCTCAAAAAAGAAAAGATGAGAATAAATTAACACCTCTCTCTTTAACCGTATGCTTAGTGTTGACTGACTTGAACTTTAATTTTGATGTATGATTGGTGCAAATATTGACATTGATAAATAGCATTTTAACACCTATCAATCTTAATTTACACATCGCTTATTGACTGTCAAGAGTAAACCTAGAAGTTGACTACTATTTATACAGAAGTCATTAAATTATCCGTTGAAATTAGAATTGATTCAAGGAGAGTATGTATATTCATAAACGATCTTATTGTGAAATTCTGAGAACTTGAGTATTTGTGAAAAGTAGAGAATGATATTTCTTTTGTGGGATAACCTTAATATAATTAGATTTGGATAATTTTTAGAAATTTAGCATTAGTTGTCTTGAATTCGGACATTATGGTTTAATATTGGGGCTTTTTACAAATTAGAAATTTTGCCAAGCCGAAATTCTTAATTCTTGATCTTGCCCAAACCCATCCGTCCTCGCCCGCCCCAAAAGATTTTAATCCCCAATAATCCCTCCAAATTTTCAAGTAAATTTATTTTTTAATTATTTTGGAGGATATTATTAAAACTCCTCAAAACTCTAGTTAGTCTAATTAGTTTGGGCAACCCATAATTGGCCTAAAAACATATGCTACCATGGGAACTAAGGTAATAGAGGTGGCATTTGGCTGCTTCAAAATTTTACAACTATTAAAGAAGTCTAGGATAGTTGTAATACCTGTCTTCCAATTAAAGTCCAGGTACTTTGAAAATAACTACAATCATAGTCCTTAACCCTAATAACTAGTGGATCAGGGGCTTTTGGTACTATCAATAGACCAATTGGCTGCCTTTGCTTTATTGGCCTACAAAGGCCTAATCAGATCGACTTTTTGAACCTTAGATACAAAGTGTCCTTTCTGAATCACGGTCATATTGGCTATTAATTCAAGTTTGTATCTCTTTCTTTCCTCTTTGCAATTTCAATTCAAGTTCTTACATTTAGCCATGTTCATCAAATTAGGGTTAAGGACTTAAGGATTATGAATGTGAACACATGTAGAGGCTAAATTCCCAACTTGGGTTGCGAATAATCCCTAATATACTTGATTGAATCATGCTATAGGTTTTTGTGAATTATGTTCATGCTTATGAATTGGATTCTTGCTTAGTACGCCAGGTGTTTGATGAAGCATCACTTGTTGACTGTGAACATCACTTGTTGTGCAAATTACCCAAAAACCTGGTAAACCCTAAACCCGATCTTACAAAGGACTTCCTTAAGATCGGATTTAGTGATTGGAAGTATAGTGAACATCACTTGTTGATTGTGAACATAACTTGTTGTGCAATTATGATTTTTATAAAGGACTTGCCCAGTTTGCAATTGACGATAACAATAAACAAGAGGTATGCTTATCCTTTTATGACACTCAACCCTTAATTTCATGACACTCCTTGCTCATATTTTATCATGTCTATAAGCATTGCTTACATTATGATCCTATGTAGAAAACTAACTATGAGCTTGAGGAAGTGGTGAAACTGAATTTGTTACGGCTCGAGGGGCAACCTACTACTTTACTTTGAAGGGGAAGAACAAAGATGATACTGACCAAAAATCCTGCATATGTCGAGCAGCGGTGTATGTGGCGCTAGATCAACTGAACCTTGTCGAGTTATTTGAAGACCCTAAATTTGAGGTAACTCTATTTTCTTTTCCTTTTTCTGTCTATGGTTGAGTTAACTTCAACAAAACCTAGATTAGTGTGGTCGTGAGATCTAGCCACCCAAGGTATACGCCCTGAGATCAAAGTGAAACCATACGGGTACCCTTTCCTTATGTTAATGTAGTCTTCATTCCTTGATTCAAAGCATAAGAATTGAAGTGGTCCATGTATTCTTACATTTTGATCTCAAAAACTGTGGAGGTTGAAAGGACAATTTAGTGCAAAGCTTTCTTGGACTGTGTGTTATACAAATGTCTATGGCATGACCTATAAATGGATCGATCATGCCAGTGTTTGATGTGTTTTGTGGTGTACCTTGAGTGCTTCTTTTAAAACAACATACATGCTGAGGTGCAGGACAAGAGGTGTAATGAAGGCAATGCGCTCATCCACCTTACAGAAGTTAAGATGCTCTTTTTTCCCCCTTTTTTAGGTTTGGCGTTTGGAAGGAGGAGGGCGAGGGAGGTTGAGATAGCTCAACCCTAAAATTCTAAAAGTTAGCACTTACTATAATCCTATGATGGATACTATTCCGAGCAAAAGCTTGTGATTTGTGGTAGGCTAACACAATAGCTGCCAAATTCACAAACCCTAACTGTTAACTTTCTGACCTAACCTCAGCTTCCAATTTTGCAAACTGTCTATCATTGCTGGTGATTTAACTTCATAGATTTGCAATTAGTCTATCTGAGCGATTTCAATTTTGATTCCTTCATTTGGGTGTGAGTACTATGATCACTCGCCCCTAAATCTCTTGCAAGCAGTCTCGCTTCTTTCCCCGACAGCCACATATATTGAGAATCAGGGGGTGTGTGCGCGCGCATGTGCGCGTGAAACACACCTACCCATGCACGCGTGCTAGAGAGGGGGGGGGAGGTGTCCATGTTAATACTACGTATTACTTTCCTTTTCAGTCCCTTAGCATGGAAACATCTTATACGTATGGTTTTGTTCCAGAGGATAGACGGCTCTAGTTTTAATCCAACATTGATCTAAGTCCTGATTGCAATTGAGGACCTTATGCATCCTAAATGGCCCTATACATCTATGTGCTTATATGTGTAACCTAATTTCAAGGTTTTTTTTTATGTAATTAGGGATTAGGGTTCTATAAGTATTTCAATTGTTAATTTTAACTTTTGAGGTCTAATTATTAACTTTGTCAAGACAGTAAACTTCTACATTGCTAATTATTAGATGTATACATAAATGATTTTCTTTTGGGAATTTCTTTAAAAAATGAGTTTTATGACTATCTACTAAAATCAGTTTGTACACCATGAGATCAAAGTTAAACATTGTATGCCCTTTCTTATGGTAATATAGTCTTAATTCCTTAATTTAAAGCATTATAAGTTAGTCCATGTATTCTTACATTTTGGTCTAAAGGGGTAAAAAACGTAAAGAGGCTAAAAAGATAATTTACCATATTCCTTGGGGAGGGGGTAGCTTTACTCTAAATGCTCTGTACGTGTTGGCCTTTTACATTGTTAATGGTTAGATTTATAAAGAAATTATTTTATTTTGAATATTTTTTAAATGAAACGAGTTTTATAAGGGTGTACTAGAAATTTCTAATAATTAGGTTTGGAACCAAAAAGGCAAAGAAGAGCGAGGGGATGTCCAGTCTGTTGCAAAAGTTCAAGTACCACCTTTTTCCTTTTCTTTTCCTCCAATTTGTAAGACAATGAGCCAAATCATGGTTTAGTCATCTGTATGATTAGTTGATCACAATTACAAATGAATGGAAATATTTAAGTATATCTCTGTCTATTTTTATAAGTCTCAGTCTAACTTGTTGAATGCCTTGACAGTTCTGCTGAAGAACCAAGAAGTGGTGAAGCTAAGCTAGGATTTGCAATGAAAAATTTTATATGATGTTGAAATGTTTCAAAGCTTGCTGCTTGTCCTCTTGTTTAAGCGGGCTTTCTGGCCATTGTTCAGTGGTTGTGTATGCTCAATTGCTTATCAATTAAATTCCTTTCTGACATTGGCTTGAGGCTTCAAAATACGGAATACAGACCAAGTAAATTTGTTCTATGCAGTGTAAAGAACTATGTCTAGGTTGAAGGATTTCTCTCATTCTAAAGATTGTAAAGTCCCTGAGGAAGATGATGTTCTTGTATTGTTTCGGTGCCCACTTGTTAATGAATGAAATCTCAATAAGAAGTCTGGTTGTGTAGGATCATTGGGATGCCCCTTTCTCCTTGGTTTACAGTTTTGTTTTACATGCTAGGGATGTTCTGGGCTCAGCAGAATGGAGTGAGTTCTTCGTAATTCTCTGATGTGTGGAATGCTAGGAAACAACATGTGTCGATGAAGAAGATTGAAGGCTTTCAATGTTGGGCAGTAAGGCCATTGATTTTGTAGGCGAATATAGAGGCAGTGGGGCCATGGCTGGGGGTTGGTAACTAGAGGCAGTGATGGTGTCTTGGGGTCGAAAACGGAAAAAGCACGAGCCTGTGTTTGCTTTGCGGAAGGCCATTCATCATGGCTTCTAGAATGTTGTTGTAGAAGGCGATTGTGCTTTCTTGATTGCCAAGATCAAGAAGAAAGAGTGTTAAGTAGAAGGTGTTGGTCTTTTTACTTCAAACATTATTAGTTTGTGCTCTTGTTTTGATTTTTTGCACTTTTTCATCTGTTAAGAGGATGGGAAATTCCGCACCGCATGTTGTTATTTATCTCCAACTTTATGATTCTTTCCTTGGGCTTCAGTTGGATGACGACCCAAATTTAATCTCTATCTACTATGATTACTTACAATATGTGCTTTTTTGACGAGATGGATTTAAAATATCCTCTTTTTGTTGATTGGAGGGGGGGGGGGGGGGGGGAAGCCTAATGCCAGCAAGTTGATAGCCTAATGCTGGCTCAACCTTTCTCTAAAAAATCCTTTAACATTTTGCTTGCTTGCACTTAATAGATCTAATCACCACTTACTATGACTTAAGTATAGCTGAAGGCTGACAGCAAGGTAAGTTCATTTTTTTCAAACAAAAAACCTTGAGCAAAATAGCAAATGAAGAGAGGATTGATAGGGCAAACTACAATGCCTACTGGAGCACTACAATGACCCAACATCATACTACAATGCCCGGGGGGGTTCGAGGGAGGGAAGGTATGCCCTTCAAATTGACTTAAATTGTCAAGTTTTTGATGTATTTCAGATGGTGATACAAGTCTAATGACTATAATGTAATCTATAAAATGGTTAGCATAGACCTTTACATTCACAGATTGTTAGCCGAGATGTTATAAGAATATAGAAAATTCTGCTGCAAGTCCGTGAAAATGTGTGGAACTTCCAATCCTAGGTCACAGCATGGCAAAATAATAGAATGTGGTAATTGTGTTACATATTGCAATTTTAAAAAATCTTTCCGATGCGTTCATTTCGTTGTAGAACAACCACATTTTGAGTACTTGTATCACAAGCTTATCTCTGAGTTTGCTCCTACACTTTTATGAGCATAAATATTAGAGTTCCATCTCTTTGGCAAATGGCCAAGCTCGATTCACGATGTTTAGCATGACTAACGAATAGCTTTGGTTTCAAACCAAATTCCAACTAGTCATATCATGCTAAGACACAGGAAGCCATTTTGCCCTCCCCATTCCACCATCGCTCCTAGAAAAAAAGGAAATAAAAAGATGTTGGAGTTGTTAAAAAGAGGCAATAAAAACAGAATAGAGAAGAAGGGGGGAAAAACCTCAGATTACTTGCCGTAAAACTGGATGAATAACAACTTGAAATGCCATACACCTATAGGCTTATGGAATAACAAACACTAGCTCATTACTAGAACCATATTTAGCTAATTGAAAAATATGGGATAAGCCACTAAAAACATTGGTTCTAGATCTGGCATTTCCCATATTTTTAGTGGCTTATCCCATATTTTTCTTATCCCATATTTTTCAATTAGCTAAATATGGCATTTCAAGCTCCTAAACATTGACCAAGTTATCACCATGACTTTTGAAAAATCGGGTTTGGTGCGAGCTAAATAAATTAAACTATTGACCAAAGCTCCTAAACATCTTAGCATCTACCATCTCTTCTCCATCTTTTTGCTGCAATTTCTTATTACTATTCACAAGTGCTACTCCAGGCTTGCAGTTAAGCATGCAAAACTTACTGTCCAAATTCCTAGAACATTTCCTTTGTGAAATAAAAATTCCATCTTCAGTTTGATGTACTTCAAGACCAAGGAAATAATGTAGTAAGCCTATATTTGTCATCTAAAATTCAATCATCATCTAGGACTTAAACTCATCTAGAAGCAAGATAGAAGAGTTGGTATAAATGACGTCATCAATGTAAAAACAGACCATGGTGAACTCATTTTTAACTCCTTTTTTCACATACAACATGAGCTCGTTGTCACCTCTCATTTAGCTATTGTGTTCGAAATACCATTAATTGTGTAATACCAACTTGGGGGCCTCCTTTGGTCCATACACTACAAGAAATGAAGCACCCATCCACGCTTAAAATAACCTCCTTTCACGGTTATAAGTGTGGCAGGGTCTAACCAGCACGCGCAAGTCAAGTGTGGATGGGATATCAGTGGGGAAATTTTTGCCATGCTTGATAAGCATGTAGACTGTAACGTACCAACTCTTATATCTGTGGAAGACGACATTGGCCCTTCACGCTTATAAAAGTAGGCAGATTTCCCCACGCTCATATCCGTGCGTATATTACTCCCTATGTACAATATATTGTTCCCTCACTTCCCCTACCTATATGTGTGTGTTTTGTATTTTGTAAGTAACTTTCAAGCATTATGTTCGTAAAATAACTAATTTTAGCGACCAACTTTTTTAAAAAATTATATTGAAACGTTTTGTTAGAAAACATATATATAACTCTTTTAGAAAAACAATATAATCATTTTGATAGTTTTATGTGATATATAGAGAGAAAGAGAAAGAGAGAGAGACTTGGCCAAATTTAAATATTACAAAAAGTACCGCGCTCATATGGAAGTGTACTAACGGTCATCATTCAAGGTCAAAAAAAATGCTGGTAAAATATACAATAAAAATTATGAGATCCATTCAAGTAACTAATACTAAATAGGTTTCAACATGCTATAATATGCATCGAGTACCAAGAGCTAAGTTTCTTTCCAATATATTGTTCCCTCACTTCCCCTACCTATATGTGTGTGTTTTGTATTTTGTAACCAACTTTCAAGCATTATGTTCATAAAATAACTCATGTTAGCGACCAACTTTTTTAAAAAAATTATATTGAAACATTTGTTAGAATATATATATATATATATATATATATATATATATATATATATAGAAAAACAATATAATCATTTTTTGATAATTTTGTATGATATATATATAGAGAGAAAGAGAGAGACTTCGCCAAATTTAAATATTATAAAAAGTATCGCGCTCGTATGGAGGTGCACTAACGATCATCATTCAATTCAAGGTCAAAAAAATGCTGGTAAAATATACAATAAAAATTATGAGATCCATTCAAGTAACTAATACTAAATAGGTTTCAACATGCTACAATATGCGTCGAGTACCAAAAGCTACGTTTCTTTCCAATACATATATAAATTAATTAATTATAAGCAGAGTGAATGCGATGGCATACAACTCTTTCATCCAAGTCAACACTACAAACAACTCCGTTCGGTACCTCATTTTGTTGCTCATTGACCTTGGTTTCAGCCTGAAAAACAAAGCATATATATTAGAGGATATTCCATAATGGCCCTGTTCGGCGAAATTAGCGGTTCAAGCAGCAGATAGCAGTTTAGGTAGCGGATAGCTGTTCAGGTAGCGGATAATGTTTCTAATTTAGCTGTTAGCGGATAGCTGTTTAGAAGAGCAGTTACAGAAAATGTGTTCGGTAAATTTAGCTGTTGGATTAGCTGATTAATGTAAATTGACATAAAAGGATATAAATAATTTCCAAAGATAAAATTTTCAAAGGGTAATTTTTGGTAAAAAAATATGAAACACTACTTTTGAATGTAAAACGTTAATACTATTAACTTTTCAAAAACGCTACTTAAAACGCTAAACACTACTTGAAATACTAGTCAAAACACTACGTTACCGAACACTAAAAATTACGTGATGAGTATATTGATTTAGTCAAAACGCCAAACGCTATCCAAAACGCTATTGCCGAACACGCCCAATATCTTTCATATGGCCAATACTTGGAAAGCTGAACTAATTATTTTGTACCATATTTGCTTCTTTACAGCTGACGAGAAACACAAGCAAGATGTCCAACCCCATTTCTGAGAATAATAACCGCATTCTATAGAAAGAGCGGGTTTCTCAAATAAAGAAAATGAAACAATGTATTACTACATAATGATCATAAGTCGGATACCCAGCATCCTACAAAAGAGTATATGCATGCAAGATACAAACTATGGACATAGACGGCAATATCAAAAGAGTATGCATTCTACAGACAGATTGAGCATGCAGTAAATCTATGCCATGACTGCTTATACCTACTGAGCATTGGCATAGTATGAACCATGAAAGTTGAGGAAGAGGATGCAGAACAAATTGTATGTTTGCAAATGAATCACTTCCTCAAACCCTCTTGATATTCACAAAATTATTATCTCCCCAAACTGTTTATGTGAATTGTAAGACATATAAGTGATTTTTCACAGGAAGCACCTACTCACAGCTCACAGACGTATATTCAGAATTTAAGATGCCAATGATACGCACACGATTCCTTTAAGACAGGTGATCCGCTTAGCACAAAAACTCAAATATGTCAACAATCAAAATGCATCAGAAATGACAACATCCCTGGCTTAGGATTGCTTCTGGAAGCAGTAGCTTCTAGTTTAACGAGCAAATAGAACACATTGGCATAAATTAAGAGGCCTACCAGTTACAAGTTATAAGTCATTTGCATCCCACAGATATGCAATAGACAACGATACTAACATTTCTAAGTCTCCATCAAGAGTTTAAAAAAAAGGGCAACCCGGTGCACAAGCATCCCGCGTTCACGCAAGGTTCGGGGAAAGGCCGCACCCCAAGGGGTGAATTGTGGGCAGCCTAACCTCACTTTGTCACATGGAAACAACCTTACCGTTGCTCCAAGGCTCCCCTTCATCAAGAGTCAAAAAGGCTTTACCAAACCCTTCACTTTATCCTAGAAAACCTTTTCCAAACTCTTCTTCTGCGATACAAATCGATCCTCAGTTAAAAATGACATAGAAGTGCAGCACAGACAGCTTGAGAAGATTAATGTCAGCCAAATACATACAAAGAAAGAGAACAAAATGCAAAGAAACTCCATAATCTTGGCGTGCTTTTTCCAAATATTTGACAAAAGGGGGGAGGGGGGCTAAAAAGCTACTCTCCTTAAAATCAAATCATGAAGTCACTATACAATTAAGAGTAGACACCTGCCTATGTATAAATGGAGTTAATGAAAAGGAGATCATTGACCCTTTTATGTCCGGAAATATCAGCACCAAAAACAAAGCTAAAAGCCCGGAAACATAAACATCAAGATCCAACTTTTGAGAATACAAGCATAACAATTAGTAGAACTCAATTGGAGGCCACTGTTAATTGTCATCCAATAAATAAGAAACACCCCCACACACAAGCATCCATATGCAACCACCCACAACATATTCTCACCAACTACAGCATGTATTAGGTAGCGGACTTTAAAATACCAAATAGCTTTATTAACATTACATATTGTTTCCCCTCTAGCTAATTAAAATGGGTTGGAATAGTGCGTATATATTTTGTGCTGTAATGTGTATACACATCCCTATCTAGCTTTTTGTAATTTATACTACAAAAGAATTGTAGTGCTAAACAATCCTTTCATAGAAATATTGCAGGTTTGCAGCTCAGAAGCTCATGCTCTGGCCTACATTCTAGAGAAATTAGAGATTCATCTAGACCAAACTACTCGTGATTCTCAACATCACAATCTAAAGTGAATCACTCTACATTTACATATCAAACATGCTGAACCTACAGTTTGAAATCTCGGCCAATCTTGAAAATAATGAACCAATGTTGTAGAAATAGGTTTGCAGATTCAAATCCAAAGAACCAACTTAACAGGCTTTCTAACTACTTAGTTTTCAATTTAATTGAACAAAGACTTAGTTTTCAAACAGTATACGACTCCAATTAATCAGCACTTAACTACAAAGCAACCAAGGCATTAACTTGCTCAAACCAGTGAATCTACAAACAGCTCATACTCACAACCAAAAACTTTCTCCACCTTCTCTTACAATTTCTCAATTTGGCTCAAGCCTATCAAAGTGGATTAAGTATCAAAATCAAAATCTTGTGAATGAAAGGATCTATGGCGAGCCTTACGTATCTGTTCCTTTTCCACATACAGAGCTTTCAATGAAGATCTTAAAAAGGCCCTTCGTCTAACAGAATTGGGACAACCAGTAGCACGCACACCCCCACAAAATCCAAGGACTTTGAAAACAGAATAAACAGAAAGAAAGAATGCTGAATTTTTGAATGATCTTACCAGCGGAGTCAAGAGCTTATTGAACAGACACAGAATAGAACACACAAATAGGGTAAGAAAGAAGAATATTGGAAGAGTCTACTAGGAAACCCATAAAAATTGACAACTTCATTACCATGAAACAGGCAATGCAACTCCCATCTTCCCCCAACAAACCAAAGAAGCATCTTTTCTCTTAGAGACAATACATCGAACTGTTGGTGGGCCAAGCAAAAATTCCATCATACGAGTAAATTAAACCCATCATCTTCAAGGTAAAGATAATCAATACCAATAAAATAATAGATTAAGGAAAAATTTCTTCAAACCCTACAAATTTCGTCAATGGGGTTAAATATGTGACCAATTTATCAAATCCTAATCTGTTCGATTGGCAAATTCATATTCACTCAAAAACAATTCAGTTTACAAAATTAAGCCTAGATGAATTAAAGCAAATCGATCATAAGTACTTGTGAGAAATCCTAACATCTCAACGGAGCCTCAGTCAAGGATTAAACAAAGACAACTAGAAGAGAGGTAGAGGGAGATGATGGAGTACCAGATCAATCGGTGTTGAAGCAGAGAGAGGGGAGAGAGATGAGAGTCTCGCATCCGATGAGCACCGCCATAGCCTTGCCTTGCCCATAACTCCCCAACAAGTATGGTCTCTGACTCCGCCTGATATATTGATTGCCTTGCCCTGTCTACTCGTCCGATAGAGTTGTTTTTGGTTTTTAATGGAGAAGATAGAGGAGTATGTGGTGTCACTCAAGGCATTTTTTATTTTGGCAGACAAACTAAAATTATATAAAAGAAATTAACGGAAGCATCTTCTATTCTCCCAGCTAGAAATTCCATCCTTGCAAGCAAAAGCTAAACTATATATAAAAAAAAAATACACTTGCCACACTTAATATCTGTACTAGATAAGACATATTTATAAATTATAAGATACAAGTCTCCACCCTTAATATACGTGGACATGTCTTTCTAAATTACTACCACACTTATAGTAGTGGTTATATTGTTTCTTGCTTATTTTGCATGGAGATAGCTCTGAGCTCTCATTTTTGCTTATTTGTCTGCCACACTTACCCATGTGTAACAAGATAAGAGTGGAAGTAAGGCATTTTATTTTATTTTATTTGGTAGTGATACAAGGCCTTTTTAAACTTGTATACCTTTATTTCACTGTCATCTTTTACGAAACTTTCTGGCTATGTAATTAAACGTCTTATTTTATGTCTACATTGAGGAATGCTGGCTTGAAATGAAATTGATAAACTTGCCATTCCAATTTTGCAGCCAATGATAGAACACACCTCATTGTTTCAAACCGAGGTGCCAGAGAAAAAGTTTCTCATAAATCAACACCGTATTGTTGTGCATACCCCTTTGCCACAAGTCAAGCTTTGCGCTTTTGTATGCTTCCACATACAACAAACTTTGCCTTGAATCCCTACTTCAAGCCAATTGCATTTTTGCCTTCTGGAAGATTTGTCATCTCCTATGTTCCATTCTTTTCGATAATTTTCATCTGTTCTACCATTGCTTGCTACCATTCTTCTTTTTAGCTGTATCTTCATAATATATATCATCTAAGACAACTAGAGCAAACTGATAGGAGTGTATGAACATATCCAGGATTTAGCTTTATGATCCTCTCTAAGTGTAAGGTGATGTTAAACTCTATTTTTCTCCAGAGTGGAAGGAGTTGCTAACTCCATGTGAATGCCATTTTCTTCGCCGAACAAAATTGAATTCCTTGGTCGCACACTTACTACCTCTATCTGTGCGAAGAACTTTAATATTGCAACCACTTTGGTTCTCCACCATAGTCTTAAATTTCTTGAATTTTTCAAAAGTTTTCTGACTTTTTTTCAAGTAAACACACCAAACACATGCCAGTACACTAAGCAATAAGAAACAAGAAATAATGACAAACACCCAAGGCCTTAGTTTGCATAGACCCACATAAGTCAACAAATATTTAGAAACTCTCCATGCTTTTCCAACAGGAACTGACTTTCTATTTTGTTTACCAAAAATGCATCCCTCGCACAAATTAAGAGAACCAAATTTACGTAGTCCAATAATCGTACCTTTGTCACTTAGCAACTTAAAGCCTTTGATGTTGATGTGCGCATACCTGAAATGCCACAACTTTAGGTCATTTTTTGTGCTTGCATCCAAGGCAAAACTCTGTACATTAGCAACCATGAAAACATTTTGTTTGCAGTCTTGTTGGCTAGCACCTTTGTGCCTCATTCCTTGTGTTGTAATAACACCTGCATTGTCATCAAACAAAACAGAATATCTATGAGCTATTAGCGATCCAACACTCAGCAAGTCGCCAAATTGCTCGTCTTGCAGCTCCTTTACTTTACCAATGCTTGTGCTTACTTCCGCCATGCCTTTGCCCTCAACTTGCGTCTGCCTTTTGTCGCCAAGATGCATCTTTATCTTTTGTGTCTCATCTACCTTCTTGAACAATGATTTAGTAGTTGTCATGAAATTGCTATCTATGAACCATAAATCACTTGGCTTATTGCCAGTGTTGGGCAAAAATTTAATAAAAATAAACTATATACACAACACAACTTTCCAACGTACAAAAAAATATACATCGGTTTATTTTGAGTACGACCCTGTTCAAGAGGATGAACCTCCTTAACTACATCCCCCTTTCGGGAGACCACCTTTTGATTCCGACTCGTTCTGTTTTACTTTTTTTTTCTTTGTTTTGTTTTGCATTACTAAGACTTTATATAATTTGGATCGACTATTGTCATATTTTTAATGTTGAACCGCCCATATCCAAAACTTAGTTGCATCAACTAGTGACTTTATAGACGCCTTCTATGAAGGGTACTATATATACACGTTCTTCATGTGCAGGTTAGGGATCGGGTAACTTTATCTGATTTGGAATTTGGGTTGCTCTCATTTTTTTGTCGTTAGTTTCCTATGTACCTCTTTTATAGATGATCAAACCAGTCGTAGTTCTTTAATTTATTTGATTTAATTTATCTTTTTATTTTGGTTAAGTTATTTATGGTATGATAATTTTTGATTTAATTTTGGTATTTGGATTTTAAAAAAATGAGTAAGTTATAATTTTTAGCCACTTCATATTTTTTTTAATTTTTTGACTTAACCTTTAATGGGGTTGGTCCATTAATTTTGTTTAACTCGCGATTGCACCCGAAATTTATTTATGGGTTTCTTACGTACCCTTAGTGGGATCAAATCGACGTAATTTTTGGCCCAAATTTTATTTAGGCTTACGTCTTTAAGGGGGGAAATTTAGTAAGCTTCGTTGCATGTTTGGCTCGGGTACGATCCATTTTGCCATATTTATATATTTTTTTGGCAAGACTTCGACTTTTTCAAAAACTCCCCCTTTAATTTGTTTTGATTACATAACGTGAACGAAAAGTCATAAAACTGTAACTTTAGCTTTTTATTAAAGAGGGAGAAATCAATAGGACTTGTTTTGGTCCATTTCGTAGACTTAGAAGTTTAAGGGGAGTTGGTTTGAGCCCATTTGAGGACTTCGATTTAGACCAAACTCGATAAAATTTTATATCGACCTTTCTGCGTATCATTAGTGGAATCAAATAATTGCAGTTCTAACTTTTAAGCTGAAGTGAAAAGTTTACTTATACCCAATAATACTTTTTATGGGTTTAATTTGATGTAGACACATCAATAGAACTTACTAAACTTGTACTTAATGATCAGAGGCCTTGTGACCCTATTTCTAGTTCTTTGGGCTTCACCCCCTTTTTTTAACCCACAGAATCCAAAAAAAATTGCAGATATGTTTGTTGCCAAAAGAGAACCTCGGGGTACACAATTTAAAAACTTGCATTGAATGAATCTAACAACACCAACCAGACGCATTAATTCTTAGTATTGCAACTTCTGCCAGAAATCATACTCTGTTTCGCGTCATACCCTTGCTTTTTATCACCATTTTTTATCGAAAACAACCCCTTGCCTCCTAGTTTTTTTTTTTTTTTTTTTTTTTTTTTTGGGTGGGGAACATAACTGGGAGTAGAACTCCAAGTCTATGCAAATTGCAATATTAGGTAGCATATCTTCTTCTTGGATTTTTTATTTTTTTTAAGGGTAGAGTCAATCTGTAAAAAGAGTCCAAGGTGAATCAAATTTATCCACTTAACAGAGGATTTGAATTTATAAAAAGCCTTGATTTCACAATTCATTCCATTCAAGCTCTGACATTTTTTTTATTCAGTCATAGAGAAGCACTTCTCTTTAAAGGTATAAACGCCATTTTTTAATTTTGACAAAGCTCCAGTATATGGCTCAAATTGTTCGATTATCAAGGGACATGATAATGTGATTGATTTCATGGAGAATCAATACTTTAGACTGACCATGATCTTGCCCCCTTCTTCCTTTTACGTTGCAATCTCATCCCTCTATATACACACTTTTTTTTGGGAGGGGGGGGGCTTAGCTCACGTTGCCTTCAGAGAAATTTAACAAGGATGCAAAATACAATCTTCTTAGCCAAAATACGTGATTGATTTTCTGTTTTCAAGGCATAGCTTTTATGGTTCCTACAGGGACAAGGATCCCACAGGATCTGTCATTTAATGATTTCGGTAGGAATCAGGATCCGGCAGATCCAAATTTTGGTAGCTCCGGTGAGAACCGGGATCTAGCATGATCCCAAAAGTCTTATTAAAACTTGGACTTGTGTTGAGGCATTAATCCCTTTATTAGATCCAGCACTCTTTTGATTAACTATGACAAACTTGGACATACAGGATGGAGGTTTGAGATGAATTAAAGCATCCATCCTCCATTTTTGTATTACCCTGAACTTATCGGCTTGAAATTATCAAGAGGAGTATTTAGCCCCTTTGAATCAACTTTCTCCAGTTCTTCCGTTCTTCTTCTGTCCTTCCGTTCTTCCCTCTTTTTCTTCTTGCTCGCAGTATTTTATTGCCTTTGTCCTCTGTATTTGTTTATCTTGCTCTGTTTTCTTTATCACCTCTCTGCCCTTTTTGCCTCTATTTTCACTGTCAACCTTCTCTGCCTGACGCTCTTCTTCTTCTTTTGTAATGAAAATGCTGAATGGTGAACGGAGGAAACCTGTCAAGGATTCTTAATTCCCTCTAGTGTTGTTCCTTTTTTCTTTTTGTCGTTGGTGTTGTTTTTACCATAAAGTGGCCTTATAAATACGAGCAATCTCGTCGCCTGTAAACTACTTTTGCTTCCTTTCTCATAACCCATGTACCTTGCTGTTACTATCCCTTTACACCTTTATTTTATTTTATATATATATATATATATATATATATATATATATTTGATTTGGGCTGATATTGATCGAACCGAAAGTCAACACGTGTACCTATTTTTCTATTTTTCATAGCTCATATTCAGTCATAATATCCATTTTTTTAATGGAGCTATTTCGAAAATGAATATTAAAATTTCACATTTAACAGTTGCCCCCCGTGCATTGTTTGTGTTATATATCTATAACTCAAAATAATGTCGTATCTTATGGGGTCTTTGCACCAACAGTAATTAATTTTTCTCTTTTTTATTCTCTTTTTTTTTTATAGAGGATAATTAAAGACCATGGATGGGACTCTTGGTAATGAAAAGGCTCCACTTGAAAATCGACGAGAATGTGGCTATGGGCCTTATTGTCGGCGTTCAAACTCTTTGCGAAATCTCAATGCGATTCCTTCTTCCACTTTGACATCTATTTTGGTTAGGAAGGTTAGAGTCAAGCAAGGGACACTTCGTTATCATCGAAATGACAAAAACAAATGTATTGATGTAAGTAAGGATTATGAGAACTATTTTAATGCCACTGTTCTCGAGAAAGTTAATACTGAACATCGTGGCCCTGAAATATACCCTACTGAGGGGGAATTTTATCTAACCTTACACAGGTTTCTTACTATAAGAAGGAATTGGGGGCCGACATTCTAATTTCGAGACCGCTGAACTTTTATGATGTGGGTGATGGAATGAACTAAATAAGTGCTTACTCGTTTTGAAGAACCCTTGAAACAAGCTGGCATATTTGGTGCCACTGGTGTTTCCCAGTTTTCGTACCATTTTGACGCAAATACATGGGGGGCTTTCTGTGAACTTTGGGGTTCACTAACCAATACTCTTTACCATGGTGCGGGCGAAGTTGGTATTTCACTTTATGACTTAGAGCGGGTTGGAGGTTCACCCATTATTAGAGATATATATGAGAAATTCTTGCCCTAAAATAAAGATTTGGTAGGCCATAATAAATATCCTGCCGCAGTTACTGAGTTGTTGCATATTCATGCTGAGTTGTGTGAGTTTTACAAAGCTAAGCATATTTATTATGGCCTCTAGTTGGATCATTTTTATCGAGAATATTTGGTGTATCTTGCATATGAAGAACAAACGGACTCTGAAAAAGAGAAAGTTGAGACCAAGAAAAGGAGCTCCATTCGCATCTCGCATCAAAAACAAATGACAGACTTGAATATTATAGCTGAAGGTGAAATTGCTGCTTTCTTAGCCTTTTGGTTAAGTCGCTTTATCTTACCTCACGATAAAGAAATCATAAGACCAGAAGAATTTGTAATGGCTGCCTTGATGGCTTCTGGGCAACGAGTTTCTTTGGCTCCCACAGTTCTTGATTACATTTATCATGGCATAGAAGATGCAATCAGTAATCCAGACTACCCCGGTAAAGCTAACACAATTTTTCACATCCACTATGTAATTGGTTGGTTAGCAGAGTTATTCCCTTGTTTATATCGTCATCGCCCAGATAGCGACTGTCCCGATGACTTTCCCACTCTTGTTTGTTATGTTGGATTGCTTGGGAACAAACTTTCCTTACTCCATGCTAGACACATTTTCAGGGATGGGAGATATCTTTCCTTCAGAGCTAGCTCTTATCATGAGGACTCTCGTAATGGACGAGATGTGATTGACATGGGGTTACCGGAGGAGGATTCTAAATTTCTCTTGTCTATTCGATCTGCTGTACTTCTTGTACCTGTTGGGGCCAAATTGATTTTGGAACCCTATTATCCCAATCGATTTTCTCGCCAATGTGGTTTCGATCAAGGGGTTCCATCTAGTCGCTTAAGCTTTATCAGAGACCTTGAGCGTGATGGATCTTGCACAAGCCCATGCTAATCTTTAGAGGTGGGATATAGGGGCTAAGTTTTATGTCCCTCCTTCCTATTACGAAGGGGTTTGTTCTTGGGATTACTGTAGTTGGTGGACCAAAATTAGCACTTCTTATTTAAGCCAATCAGTTGAAAAAGTTCACCAGACTACAACAATTAAGAATGAGCTTTTAAGGGAAGCTGTTTATATCATTGGCCACCTACGCCCTCTCTGTGAGTTTGTTCCTGAAGCTGTTAAAATTTCGGGAGTTACAGGCGACAATTGCACCAAAGAGGGACCTTCAGTATCATCCTCTGAAAAAGGAAAAAGTAAGGTTTCTAGTAGCAACAGAAGGCCACAGAAGAAGAATAAAAGGACCCCCAATGATCAATCGTATCCGATCGCAAATTCTCATGATCAATCACCCATCGAAGTGAACTTCAAGAGGGCTCATTATGATCGTCCCAATCAATCTGACAATTCTGATATGGGAGATGGTACAAGAGTTGAAAATTTACCTATCGCAGACTTGGGAACTTTTATTGGACATGAAACTTTGGATCATCAAGATGCCCCCGCAAGAAAAATTGGAATACCTCTACCTAAAGCACCTCCTGTTGTAGTAGAGCATTCTGATGTAGTAGTAACTGCTATCGTTCCTGTGTCTAAAATGTCTGATGATTTGGTTGAAGCCGCACCTATTCAAAGCATCCCCACTTCCTTAGCGAGTCTTTTTTGCAACTTGAAGGAAGATTGGATCCGAGAGAGCATTCTCAAAGGAGTTGAGGTGATTATCGACATTATTTCTAATCACGACTCTTCTTCCCTCAAAGTTAAAAGTTAAGGAACAGGAGGTCTTGAGGGAAGAAGAGCGGATCCGTAAGATGTGAGAGGATTTGAACATTCAGCAGTAGGTTCTACTTAAAGCAGAGGGCAAGTTGAAATCCTCTCTGGATTTGAAGAAAAAGGAAGCAGAACAGGTGAAAGCGGACTTGGCTGAAGCAGGATTCTCCAAGCTATAGGATTTTGAGAAGGAAAAGAACCATCTTAAGAGTTTGATTGGCTATGTAATTTCCTTTAAGAATGTTTAGATTTGTCTTATTTTGTTTAATTCTTTTGCATTTATAGTCCCATTCTTCAGTCCACTTTGTACTGTACGATTTATGTTATTGCAATAAATCCTAATCGGCTCTTCCTTTCTTCTGCTTCTCTTCACTTTTTGTTCTTTTGTTTCTCTCTCTTTTTTTTAAGTTCTTTTTCCCCCTGAATGAAAATCAAAATAGCACACAATAACGAGTAATTAATAAATGATCCTCACTAAAAACATCACATGAACGTTTCATTCATCACGTGAAGAAAAATTTTAACAAGCAAGGGTAAGAGAGGGTTTATTTATTTTGTGGTTGCATCCAGTTTAACGTTGGACTACCTACATACCCCCTTTTTTAAGGGATCAAGCCTTTAATAGTTCGGTGGGACTCAACGGTCCCTATTTTACAGGTAAAAAATTTCTTTACAAATTTACCATTGACACAGGCATACATAATTTGTCCATCATGATTTGAGAGCTCACATGCTCCCTTAGAGAAGACCTTAGCAACTATATAGGGGCCTTCCCATTTGGACTCAAACTTTCCTTGTGTCTTTTGATTGATGACAATTGGCCTCCTTATTGTCAAAACCAAGTCACCAACATCAAATGAGCGGAATTTGATCCGCTTGTTAAACGCTCCAACCATTTGAGCTTGGTAAATTTCAAGTCTTTGCTGAGCCATTAACTGACGCTCATCTAATGCTTCAAGTTCAGCCAATCTTACTTGAGTATTTTCATCTGGGTCAGTAAATTGCATGGCCACTCTTAAAGAAGGTAATTGTACCTCAAGGGGTAACACAGCTTCTGAACCAAAAATCAAATTGTAGGGTGTACAACTAGTTGCAGTTCGGACTGTGGTTCGATAAGCCCATAAAGCTTCTGGCAGTCGTTCATGTCAATCCCTCTTTAATCTTCAGACCATTTTCTTTAAAATCTTGCAAAGCACTTTATTGAATGCTTCAGCTTGGCCATTTGACGATGGATTGTAGATCGACGAGAAGCTATGTCTGAAATTGTAATTCTTTGCAAGCCTTATCATCACTTGATTTTTAAAGTAGAGGGCATTGTCTGAGATGACTTTATGGGGGACTCCATATCTACAAATGAGATGGGTCCTGATGAAGTCAACAACTTGCTTTGCCTTCACGTCTCTTAACGGGATGGCTTCAACCCATTTTGAAAAGTAGTTTGTAGCCGCCAGAATAAACATGTGCCCATGAGTGGAGGATGACTTGAAAGGTCCTATCACATCGAACCCCCATGCATGAAAAGGCCAAGATAATATGCTTCGGTGGAGTAATTGTGGTGGCTGTGGATGAAATCTCCATGTATTTGACAAGCTTGGCATGCTTTAGCAAATTTTATAGCATCTTGAACCATACTTGGCCAATAATAGCTCAACCTTTTAATTTGATTAGCAAGTGTTGGACTTGCCTGATGAGCACCACATTCCCCAGCATGAACTTCATTTAAGACATAAGTCGCTTCTTCCCTTGACAAGCATCTAAGTAACAACCCATCAAAAGCTCTCCGATATAAGGTGTTATTTTTAAATGTAAACCTTAGTGCGCATCGTTTTACATCTACCCTTTTCTTTAGATCAGTAGGTAGAATGTCATATTGGATGTGCTCAATAAGAGGTTGCCTCTAGTCTATCTCTTCTTCGATCTCAAAAACGAAGGCCACATTTGTTTCTTCTATTTCATCAAAACGATCCAAGGCTGATGCCAGCAAATGACATTCTCAATTGTTATTTGAATTTCTCCTTCATCAGGGAGTGTCAATAAAGTAGCCAACTTTGCTAAGGCATCTGCTTTATCATTCTCGGAACTTGGCACATGGTTAACCTGTACTTGAAGGAATTGGTTCATAAGGCTTCTTGCCTTTTGGTAAAGAGGCACTAATTTAACATTTCTTACTTCGTATTAGCCGTGTATTTGTCGGATGATTAACTGAGAATCACCGAATACTTCAAGCTGGTCAATATGCATTTCCAGGGCCAATTCGAGGCCAATGATGAGCGCCTCATATTCAGCCATATTATTTGAACAGATCTCGAGGAGAGAAAATGAATAAGGGATAAGTCCTCCTACTGGTGTGACGAACACAATCCCTACTCCGGCTCCCCGAGTCCTTGGCGCCCCATCAAAATGTAACTTCCAAGTTTTAATTTCAGCAAGCATAAGTTCATCATCTGGTAGATCAACGGGTAGTTCTTCATTATCAATACACGGATGTGCTGCTAGGAAATCAGCTACAGCTTGTCCTTTTACTGCTTTTTGAGGTATGAAGTTGATGCCAAAAGGGGCTAAAAGCATAGCCCATTTAGCTAATCTCCCTGATAGCACGTGCTTAGATAATATATACTTTAACGAATCTGCCTTTGAAATCAAAATGATCTGATGGAATAAGAGGTAGTGTCATAATTTTTGAACGGAAAAAACCAAGGTAAGGAAAATTTTCTCCATGGATGAGTAATTTACTTCTACACCCACCATTGTCCGGCTGATATAATACAGGGCATTTTCTTTCCCTTCGTCATTACATTGAGCCAACATAGCCCCTAAAGACCATTCGAGGGCTGCTGTGTATAATATTAAAGCCTTAAAGATATTCCCTATATTAGAGCCATTAGGACAGGTGGCCTTGTGAAATATTACTTGATGCTTTCAAAAGTATTTTGACAAGCTTGATCCTAAATGAAAGGCGTGTCCTTTTTTAGGAATCTTGTGAAAGGTTGACACCTTCCTGATAAATTTGAGATGAACTGTCATATGTAGGTCAACCTTCCTTGTAAACCCCACAATTCTCTTAAGTTTCTCGATAGGGGGCATTTGGATTATGGCTTTGACTTTACCAGGGTCAATCTCAATCCCTTCTTTCCGAACCACAAAGCTGAGAAATTTCCCTGAGGTGACCCCAAATGCACATGTTAAGGGGTTCATCTTGAGCTGATCTTGACCGAGCTTTTCAAAGACCTTTCTTAGGTCATATGGGTGATTTTCTCTATCTTCTGTTTTTACAACCAAGTCATCAACATGACATTCAACGAGATTGTGGAGAAAATTACGAAAGATGATCGTCATGGCTCTTTGGTAGATGGCTCTGGTATTTTTCAAACCAAATGGCATTACTGTATAGCTGTATATGCCTTATGGTGCTCGAAAGGTCGTTAACTCTTCATCTTCAGGGTGCATTTTGATTTGATTGTACCCCGAGAAACCATCCAGAAAGACAGAGCCCCAAATCTTGTTGTGGCATCCACAAGAAGTTCAGTGATTGGTAGTGGGAAATCATCCTTGGGACGTGCATTGTTTAAGTCCCTGAAATCTACACATATCCGGAGTTGACCATTCTTTTGTCGAACGGGGACAACGTTAGTCAACCAAGTTGGGTATTGAACTTCATGAATAAAGTTAGCCTTTATGAGCTTGTCCACCTTAACATTTATTTGGATTGTCAACTCAGGATGAAAGCGCCACTGAGGCTGCTTTATTAGCTTTATGCTTTCAGAAACAGCCAACTTGTGAACAGCGATATTTGGATCCAAGCCTGGCATGTCTTGATAACCCCAAGCAAATACGTCTTTGTATTCTTGGAGGAGTTGTTTATATTGTGCCATTTCTTCATCATTTAGCATGGCACTCACAAAAATTGACTTAGGCTTATAAGTTATTCCCACTCCTGAAGCTGTTCAATTGTTGCTTGACCGCCATCCTCCATTTCTGGAGGTGCAGGTTGAATCGCCTCAAGAAAGTCTTGGGAGGGCTCCTGTTCAAGAGTTAAGTTACCATTTAGGCTTTTAGGTGAATCAACCTGAATTTCACCACACATTTCATGACTTGTTATGGCGATCTGATGATGTTTGAAAGCTTCTTGGTAAGGAAATTCAAAATTTTGAGCATTTTCCTCATCTGTAATGGACACGATGTTGACTTGTTCTGCTTGCTCGGCTTCATTTTGTTCACGAACCCAGACAAAGCTTCTAGGCTACTGCCCTTTCTTGTTCAACTTCCACTTCCACTTCCTCTGCTTTCTGACATGGAAATTCTTTTGTTTGGGTTCATTCACTTTCCCAATCTTTAAAAAACTGAGATTCGAGGTTGGACTTGCTCATTTTAGGAAAACATCTCTTGTTCTTAGGGGTATAAGCCTTAAGAATCCCCCTCGTCATGAGATATTTGAAGATTTTTGAAGGTATTCCCTTGAAATGATACCTTTAGGACTCCACTTTCAAGTGAGATATTTAATTTTCGGTTTTCCTTGTCAAGTCCTCCCTTATTCTTCTTGTTCCTCTTTGATGATGATGGCCTTGTTGATGTGAACCGCTTGAAGAGGATGCTCCTGTTAGAGGGTTTGAAAGGTTTTCCCTTAACACCACTCTCTTATTGCCAAGTAATGTTCTTATGACCAGATGTTCTTCGGGTACCGACTAATCAATTCTTCAGAGGGAAAAAGTATAACTCGTGACAAGAAAGTTCACAATTTCCCTTACTGGAGTCAGGGCCTTTTGGCTGTCCTTTCTTTTGTCTTTAGGTGCGTATTTGAACAACACCTTTGATCGTGGGAACTGATCTTCCTTAGCTTCACTAGCGTAACTATTGACAACCGGATGACCTTTCGAAGCAAAATAAGAGGTTTGGGATTTTCTCTTTGGTTACTCTTTCTTTAGTTTACAAGAACTTCGGAGGTTCCAGAATTGGCTGATTTGTAAAACTTGGCATCAGCGTAATTAACATCTTCCCCATGAAAAGGATTTGCATCCCCACGCATTGTTTTCTCATTGCCATGCTCATCAGTGTATAACACTGGTGAAGAGTCAAGGCAATAGCCTTGCTAGTATGGAGCCATGGCCGACCAAGTAGGGCGTTATAAGAAGTATCAGCATCTATTACATGTAAGAGAGCATCTGTATAAAGGTTGTCTCGCTCAACTTTCAAAGCAATAATGCCTAAGGCTTTTTACCCTACCAGATTAAACCCTTGTATTGTGAGCAAAGTTAGGGACAACTGATTTGGTGTTATCCTTATTGCCCTTAATACCCTCAATGGAAGAAGGTTGACTGTAGAACCACAGTCAAGTAGGATTCGATTTATTCTTTTATCCCCAATCCTACCGGTGACGTATAGAGGCTGTTGTGATTTGCAGACCCCAACTGGAGGTCCTCATTAGAGAATATTATGCAAGCCATGCATGCAGCACACTAGTTTAAAGGAGATGATAACACCTCATCCACCTCAATAGGATCAACTTGATCTTTGTAGTCGTCGGGGCCCATTAACACTTGTATAAGTGCCCTTCTTAGCTCTTTAGACATTTGTAAGGCGTCATAGGCATGCTGGGATTTACTTGAGATGAGAAATAACATCATAATGAACCTTTTCTTTATGAGGCCCTTGACGAACTTGAAAAGGGGTTGTGGCATGAAGATCCTTCTTGGAATCTTTAGTTATCTGTCTGCTCTCAGCAGTTCCTTGGCTATTTGAGCTTGAGGGAATTACTTCCTCATCACCCTTTTCTTTGGCGTCATCTGATATTAGTGGTATCTCTGGTGTCGTTTCTTTCTTCTCCTCTTTTCCTGTTGGTTTCGGTGGTTGGAGTTGACGACCACATCGAAGAGTTATTTGATCCACTTCTTGAGCGTGTTTGCGGGAATGACGCTCGCTTCTTCACATTCATGAGCCCATGAGACCATGCAACATTGGGTTATTTCCCCTTCTTCAGGATCATCATCCGAGGAGTCACTGCCGAAAAAACCTTTGGGATATAATCACTTAAAGTGAACGGGATCTTAACTGGTGGCACGTACTCCTCTTCAAAAATTAAGTCTGGCTTCTTTTTGGCCCTTGACTTGTTTTTCTTGTTTTTCTTTTGTGGCGGCTTCTATCCTCTTATTTTAACTCTTGGGGACTGAGAAGTTCGAACCACTCCCTGTCGAAATGATCTTCTGTTGAAGTAGATTTGCCACCCGAAGCTGTCATCATCATCATCTTCTGATGTTGCTCATGCCTCTAGAATTAGGTCTAGGTAAAAACCGTATAAGGTGGGTGCTCCTGGTGAAGGTGCAGGCATATCTGGATATGCCCATATTATTGCTGCAACATCATCAACAATGAACTTGATGGGAACCGCATGAGGTGGTAATGACACCGTTGGGATCCCTTTATTAGTTTCTGAGGATGATGGATGAGATTAATCCCTCTGTTCCACCGTGGAGGTTGCATTTGACGTTACGGTGGGTCCTTTAGCTGGAGCTCCTTTTATCTCAATTTCTCCCCTTCTAATTATATCTTCGATTATGTCTTTGAAGACATAACAATCTTTAATAGGGTGGCTAATGATCCTATGGTATGAGCAGTGCTTAGGATCATTTGTCATATTAACCTTGACAGGTCATTTTGGCTCTGGAAGAGAAAGGGCTTTGTAGCTATTAACTCATCAAATATCCCTTGAACATCAGCATGATCGAAGGGATGCTTCTTTTCTTTCCTTTCCTAGAGGGTGAGTCGTTGAGCTCCCTCTTTTTGTTTACCTTTGCCGTTGTTGAAATTTCTGCCATTGGTTGGCTTTGGGTTTACTCTGACAAACATAGCCATTGACTCTCCCTTCTTGTTTAGCCGTTTGATTTCTTCCCTCTTGGGTTGTATGGCTTTCCGATGGGCAAGTTGTCTTTTTACATTACTCGTCTTAGACACAGGGCATCGAAGTTTTAAGGCTCAGCAGTACCAACATATGTGGCAATTTGAGGGTCTAAATTGTTTGCACACATTTGAACTGTTGATTGCTCGCTTAGCTTTTCTGGGCATTGCAAGCTTAAGCTTCTCCACCTCATGATGAAATCATTAACACTTTCGTTTGGCCTTTGGCAAGTATCAGCAAGGTCTATTATAGAAACTCTTCACTTTAAACTCACGAACTGGGCCAGGAATGCCCTTTGGATGTCATCCCAAGTATGTAATGACCTAGGTTGAAGCTGGGTATACCTTGTAAAGGCTGCCCCTTCAAGGGACTGTACGAACTGCCTAATTAGCAACGCATCATTCAAGGTAGTTTCGCCACATGTTGAGTAGAAATGAGCCAAATGTTCATGTGGTGGCCCATTTATCCCGTCAAACTTCTTAAAGTTTAGTTTTTGGTAGCCTTTGGGGAAAGGAACCGAGTCATAGTGACTTGGATAGGGGTTCCTATACCCCCAACACTGGAGGACTCATGGCAGCTTGGTACTCTTTAATTCCCTAGGCGACCAACTCCTTGATATCTTGCTGAGTGATGGCTGTGTTACTACCATTAACCTCATTAACTTTCTCACGCTCCCTATTCTCAAGGCAGGTGGCGAGGTTAGCAATTTCAGCCTCTTTTTCTACAAGTTTCCATTGCAGTTCTTACATTTGTTCCTCCAGGCTTGGAGTGCTGGTCACCAAGATTGGCATGTTTCCTGCTTGGTCATCGTTGGTCACTCGAACCTGTGGGATGACAGCTGGTGACTCCTCTTCTTGGAAGACTCTTTTTGGAAGAGTGTTCTGAGGTCATAAAAGGCAGGGCTTATAGCCTCGTATTGTTCTTCAGATTGGTCCTGCCCTTGATCAAAGGTAGTGACCGAAGATTGCAAGGTTACCTCGGCATATGTTAATGTCTTGACCCTTGATCTTGTGATCGGCCCACTGTATACTTGTGATTTAACCCCATTTGAGGTCGAGTCACTTTAACTTTGTGATTTGGAAGGCAATATCCTCCTACCTTTTGAAGGAACTGGAGTATAAGTAGCCTCCCTGACCTGTAAGGTCCTGGCATCACAGTAGGGATGCTTGAGGCCGAAGGTATGATAAATTTAACCTTCAGAGTTTTAGGTGTTGTTACCTCCTCTGAGCAGGTGGTCATCATAACCGCAGCCACGAGAATGTCAATGGGGATAGTCCCACAGAAGATCCGCCTTGTAGGATGAACTTGAGGAGCCTTTTTAACTCCTGAGGTTCCTTATCCAAATGGCTTATTGGGGTTCTTCAAGATTAGGGGTTTCTTGTTTGGCTTTGCCCCCTTTCCAGTGGGTGTAGGGAGCAAAACCTGCTTTGGGGCTAAGCTAGGGACCCGAGCATGCCTCCGGGCCATGTTAGTACCCCGAGCCTGCCTTAGTAAGGTTGCGGCTCGATTTGCTGATGTCCCCATCCTTAGGGTTCCCCTCCCAGATGGGATAGGACTATAGTGGGGAACTGGCATTGGGTTGCACGGCATAACCATTGACAGATGTGCTGCGATGGAAGACCTTTGTTGAGAAGCCCTCCTCAAAGTCGTTTTGGTTAGCTTCAGGGCTGGTGACGGAGCTAGCTTGGGTGCGCCAGACTTAGCGCGACGCTTGTCGCTTCTGCGCTTGTTGCGCTTCTGGTTCTTAACCGCTTTCTTGGTTAGTGGTCTGTCATTGTTAGGGGCAGGCTTGCTTGCCCTTTCAAGGCCCCATAAAGGTTCCATTGACTTTGACAATGGAAATTCAGCAATGATGGATCGTGGCCCAATAGTGAAGACCACCTGCACATTCTTCCTTACCTGAAATATCCCCCGTTTGATCACAAAGGTAACGGGAAGTTCATTGAAATTGATGGTGACTTGATGTGCCATTTTTCTGCAAACATCACACAAAACAAAAGTAACGAAAAGAAAGAAAATAATAAATATAAGTCAAATATAAACAAATCGGCGATGAAAAGGAAAACAGGGTTCCACCAGGCGTGCTAAAAATTATGTTGGGTAAAAATTTAATAAAAATAAACCATATGCACAACACAACCTTTCAACGTACAAAAAAAATATACATCAATTTATTTTGAGTACGACCCTATTCAAGAGGATAAACCTCCTTAATTACATTCCCCTCTCGGGAAACCATTTTTGATTCCGACTCATTCTATTTTGCTTTTTCTTTCTTTGTTTTGTTTTGTGTTAATAAGACTTTATATAATTTGGATCGACTATTGTCATATTTTTAATGTCGAGCCAGCCGTATCCAAAACTTAGTTGTATCGGATAGTGACTGTATAGGTACCTTTTAGAAAGGGTACTATGCATACACATTCTTCACATGCATGTTAGGGATCGGGTAATTTTATCTGATTTGAAATTTGGGTTGCACTCATTTTTTTTATCGTGAACTGCCTACATACCTCTTTTATAGAGGATCAAACCAGTCATAATTCTTTAATTTATTTGATTTAATTTATCTTTTATTTTGATTAAGTTATTTATGTTAGGATAATTTTTTATTTAATTTTGGTATTTGAATTTTTAAAAAATGGCTAAGTTATATTTTTAACCACTTCATGATTTTTTTAATTTTTCGACTTAACCTTTAATGGGGTCGGTCTATTAATTTTGTTTAATTTGCGATTGCATCCGAAATTTATTTATGGGTTTCCTACGTACCCTTAGTGGGATCAAATTGACGTAGTTCTTGGCTCAAGTTTTATTTAGGCTTACGTCTTGTAAGAGGGAAAAATTTAGTAAGTTTCGTTGTATGTTTGGCTCGGTACGGTCCATTTTGCCATATTTATATATTTTTTTAGCAAGACTTCGATTTTTTAAAAAACTCCCCTTTTAATTTGTTTTGATTACGTAACGTGTAACGAAAAGTTATAGAACTGTAACTTTAACCTTTTATTAAAGAGGGGCAAAATAAATAAGACTCGTTTTGGTCCATTTCGTAGACTTAGAAGTTTAAGGGGAGTCGGTTTGAGCCCGTTTGAGAAATGTGATTTAGACCGAACTCGACAAAATTTTATATCGAGCTTCCTACATATCCTTAGTGGGATCAAGTCATCATAGTTATAACTTTTAAGTTGAAGTGAAAAGTTTACTTATACCCAATAATAATTTATGGGTTTAATTTGATGTAGACAGATCAATAGAACTTACGAAACTTGTAGTTAATGATCAGGGGCTTCGCGACCCCATTTCTATTTCTTTGGGCTTCACACCCTTTTTTTACCGACAGAGCATGAAAAAGTTTACAGATTTATTTGTTCGCAAAAGAGAACCTCGGGGTACACTGGTTCACAAACCTACGTTGAAGGAATCTAACAACACCAATCAAAAGCTTTAATTCTTACTATTGCAACCCCAGCCGTGAATCATACTCCATTTCGCAACAAACCCTTGCTTTTTATCACCATTTTTTTAATCGAAAATAGCCCCTTGCCTCCTAGTTTTTTTTTTTTAAATTTTTTGGTGGGGAACATAACTGGGAGTAAAACTCCAAGTCTATGCAAATTGCAATATTAGCTAGCATATCTTCTGGATTTTTTTTTTAAAAGGCTAGAGTCAATCTGTAAAAAGATTTCCAAGGTGAATCAAATTTATCCACTTAACAGAGGATTTGAGTTTATAAAAACCCTTGATTTCACAATTCATTCCATTCAAGCTCTGACATTTTTTTTATTCAGTCGTAGAGAAGCACTTCTCCTTGAAGGTGTAAACACCATTTTTTTAATTTTGATAAAGCTCCAGTATATGGCTCAAATCGTAAAGCTCCTATTTTGATCGATTATCAAAGGACATGATAATGTGATTGATTTCATGGAGAATCAATACTTTAGACTGACCATGATCTTGCCCCCTTCTTCCTTTTACGTTGCAATCTCATCCCTCTATATACACACTTTTTTTTTTTTTTTTTTTTGGCCTAGCTCATGTTTCCTTCAGAGAAATTTAACAAGGGTGCAAAATACAATCTTCTTCGCCAAAATACATGATTGATTTTCTGATTTCAAGGCATAGCTTTTATGGTTCCGATAGGAACAAGGATCCCACAGGATCTATCATTTAATGATTCCGGCAGGATTCGGGATCCGACAGGATCCCAATTTTGGTAGTTCCGGCAAGAACCGGGATCTAGCATGATCCCAAAGGTCTGATTAAAACTTGGGCTTGTGTTGAGGCCTTAATCCCTTTATTAGATCTAGCACTCTTTTGATTAACTGTGACAAACTTGGACATACAGGATGGAGGTTTGAGATGAATTAAAGCATCTATACTCCATTTTTGTATTACCTTTAACCTGTCAGCTTGAAATTATCAAGAGGAGTATTTAGCCCATTTGAATCAACTTTCTCCAGTTGTTCAGTTCTTCTTCTGTCCTTCCGTTCTTCCCCCTTTTTCTTCTTGCTGACAGTATTTTATGGCCTCTGTCCTCTGTATTTGTTTTTCGTGCTCTGTTTTCTTTCTCATCTCTCTGCTTTTTTTGTCTCTATTTTCACTGTCAACTTCTCTGCCTGACGTTCTTCTTCTTCTTTTATAATGAATGGTTAAAGAGAGAAAGTGGGAAGGCAACGTGGGCAGCAGCCCCATAACCCACTAATTCTTAATTCCCTCTGGTGTTGTTTCTTTTTTCTTTTTGTTGTCGGTGTCTTTTTAACCCTACAGGTCCCTACAAATTACAAGCAATTGCTTCGCTTGTAAACCGCTTCTGCTTCCTTTTTTTTTTTCTCTGAGACCATGTAACCCACATACCTTGCTGTTCCTAGTCCTTTACACCTTTATTTCATTTTACGCGCGCGCGCACACATATATATATATATATATATAATTTGGGTTGATATTGAGCGAGTCGAAAGTCAACGCTTTGTACATATTTTTTCAGTTTTCATAGCTCACATCCAGTCATGGTATCCATTTTTTTAATAGAGCTATTTCGAAAATGAATATTAAAATTTCACATTTAACATCCAGTATCTACACATTCCATAAAAAACTTATTTTCTTTTTCATTTTTTGATCTTTAAATTAGCAATTCACTTGTATATCTCCCTATCTCTTGCAATGATAATACTAAACATCCTATTTTTGTGCCACCTTGCTCATTGGATTGCCTTAGACCATCATTCTTTGCTCGACCTCTGCTACTACCTCAACCAGGAGCACGATGGCCACCTCTGCCCTTTGCATGGGATATTTGAGTTCTTTGATTTTTCCTTGTAGGAAAAATTCCCCCTCCAATTGGAATGCCTTCTCCTCCACTTTCTCAGAAGGCCTATTAATTTGAGCATTAGGAGCTAACAAAGAGCTCATTAGTGCATCAAAACTGGAAGTAGACAAGTTTTTAGCTTCTTCTATCCTAGCAACTACATGGTCAAAATCTTTGGTGAAACTTCTAAAAACCTTGCTTACAATAGTTTCATTGCTAACACTATCACCATAAGTTTTCACACGACTTATAATTCTAGCACCCCCTAGAAAGAAATTTGCACAGGTTCCTTTTTTTTCATAGTCAAAGTTTCAAAATCTCGCCTAAGTGTTTGCAGGTTTACAGTGATTACTTTTTTGCCCCCTAAATACTCATTCTTTAGTATCTCCCATGCTTTATGAGAGGTTGTGGCTGCTACAATTCTAGAGAAAATTTCATCATTTAATGGTGATTGGAGGAGAAATAAGACCTTTGCATCTTTGTTGTGAGTTTGCCACAATTGTTGGTTGGGTGTCTTTTTAGAGCAAAATAATTAGAAACATTAGCGGTCACATGAAAGTCTTTGGAAAGAAAGTGGATGCCTTTTTAACTCCATAATTTTAACATGATAAGGCAGTTGTGAGTTTTTTATATATATATATATATATATATATATATATATATATATATATTCGCAAATCTAAGGAAAGTGCTTGTTGGAGGAGAAACAAGGTCTTTGCATCTTTGATGTGATCTTCCATAATAGTTGGTTGAGTGTCTTTTTTTGACCTGTATTTAAAAAAAAAATTAGAAATGTTAGAAAGTTTTTGGAAAGAAAGTGGATGTTGTTTTAGACTTGTAATTTTAGCATAACAGAATATTTGTGAACTCTTTTTATGAATATATAAATATATATATATACATATGTGTATATATATATATATATATATATATATATATAATATATATATATATATATATATATATATCCTCAATTATATTCATATATATATATATATATATATATATATATATATATATCTCCTCAATTATATTATAAGAAAATTTGCTTAGAACAGTATACAAGGGATTTTTTTGGGGCCAATTGTGTCTAAGGACGCCGTTCGGCCAACCCCTGACCAAAGAAACAAACAGGTCCATGAAAAAATTACGGAAAGATGAGGACAAAGCACTGAAAACAGTAGGGGTGTTCAAAACTACCAGTAACCAAAAATCTGAACCAAAAAATCGCGAACCGACCCGAAATATTGGGTATTCGAACCGAAATATTTAAAATTTTTGGTTCTGGTGTCCGAACCGATAAATGTTTTGGTTTTTCGGTTTGGATACGGTTCGGATGTTTCATAATTTCCGGTACCCGAAAACCCGAAACTTTTTTTATTTTATATTCTTTTTGAGAATTTTTTTTTTAATCTTCTCTTCCCTAAAGACTTTGTAAGTTACATATCCCTAAGTTCCATGAAGACAAGGACTTTGAGTTTTTGACTTTATTGTATTGTTTTGTTTAGATGTCTAAGTCTTCTATAAGATTTTGTTACATTTGAACAATGGTTTCGGCATGAATACGATGTTAGTAAGGTTATGTTTTATGGAGTTATGAAGTCGTTGAAATATTAATAATAGTAACGTACTTTATGGTATTGTCATATTATGTGATAATATCATGTATTAGTTCCCTTTAGGTATCAAAAAAAAATTATTAGACAAAATAGGAAAAAAATAACTTTAAAAAATTGGGTTATTGGTTAACCAAAAATCCGAACCGAAATTTTGGGGTACCCGAATTTCGGGCACCCAAATATTTTGGTTCGGATACCGTTCATCATTATGCCGACCCGAAATTTCGGGTACCCGAACCGAAATTCTTTTTAGTTTGGGTACCCGAACCATGAACACCCCTACAAAACAGTAGGGGTGTTCAAAACTACCCGTAACCAAAAACCCGAACTAAAAAACCGCGAACCGACCTGAAATATTGGATATCCGAACTAAAATATTTAAAATTTTTGGTTCAGGTGCCTGAACCGATAAATTTTTTGGTTTTCGATTTGGGTAGGATTCGGATATTTCATAATTTCCGGAACCCGAAAACCCGAAATTTTTTTATTTTATATTCTTTTTGATAATTTTTTTTTTAAATCTTCTCTTTCCTAAAGACTTTGTAAGTTACATATCCCCAAGCTCCATGAAGACAAGGACTTTGAGTTTTTAACTTTGTTGTATTGTTTTGTTTATATGTCTAGGTCTTCTATAAGACTTTGTTACCTTTGAGCAATGGTTTCGACATAAATATGATATTAGTAAGGTTATTTCTTATGGAGGTGTGAAGTCGTTGAAATGTTAATAATAGTAACGTACTTTGTGGTATTGTCATATTATGTGATAATATCATGTATTAGTTCCCTTTGGGTATTAAAAAAATTATTAGATAAAATAGGAAAAAAATAGCTTTAAAAAATTAGGTTATTGGTTAACCAAAAATCCGAACCGAAATTTTCGGGTATTCGAACTTCGGGTACCAAATATTTTGATTCAGATACGGTAGGCTATTATGCCGATCCGAAATTTCAGGTACCCGAACCGAAATTTTACTTGGTTCGGGTACCCGAACCATGGACACAGGGCCTCACCGAAAGAGGCATTCTGCTCTTCGTTTTTCTAGGGTTCTGGGAAATTCATCGTCATCGTCTTCGATTCCGAGAAGTGCGATTCATGGCTGCCTCAATGGAGCCTGACAGGGAGGCTACGAAAAGCTGCAGTTGTGAAGAACTTAATATGGAGCCTTCGGCAAAAAGGCAGAAGATCTGCCCTTGTCAAGAACTTAAGCTGCAGCAAGACGCACCTCATCCTACTAATGGCAAGGATGTTCCAGATTGCTCTTCTGATGAATTTAGCGGTGAGGAGTTCGATGCATATTTTCAATCCATTGAAGATTCTAGGGTTCGTTAGTTTCTCTATTTCTTTTGTAATTCTATCTTTATTTTGCTTCGTCTAAAATTTAACTTAGATCTCCAGATTTAATTTCTGATGGAGTTCAAAGTTTTGATACAGGTTGTGCAATTTAATGTGCATTGTGAAATATAGATTTTGAATGTTGTTGGTTTTGTTTGTCTTCCATAATTATTAAAGATCTTTCGTTTGTGGCGATTTTCTGCACATAATGCAGGGGTACGATGTCATCGACTTCCCTGGTACTGTCCCCGCATGTTCTCCTATACTTCCAGTCCCTAAGTCTGCTCTTGAGAAGCATTATGAGTTTTACAAAGGACTTGCCCAGTTTGCAGTTGCCGAGAACAATAAACAGAAGGTCTCCCTTTCCTTTCATGACACTCTATTACTCATGTTTTATCATGTCTATGATAATTGCTAACATTGTGATCCTATGTAGAGAACTAACTACGAACTTGAGAAAGTGGTGAAAGTGAATATCTTAATGGCCAAAGGATCAAACTACTACTTTACTTTGAAGGTGAAGAACAAAGATGATCCTGAGCAGAAATCTTGCATATGTCGGGCAGCGGTGTATGAGGCGCTAGATCAATCACTGAACCTCGATGAGTTATTTGAAGACCCCAAATTTGAGGTAACTCTATTTTCTTTTCCCTTTTCTGTCTGTACTTCAACTAACTTCAACAAAACCTAGATTAGTGTGATCGTGCGCGCCCCCCCCCCCCCGAAAAATATGCCTGAGATCAAAGTGAAACAGTATGCTTACCCTTTCCTTATGGTAATCTAGTCTTTATTCCTCAATTTAAAGCATAAGAATTGAAGTTGGTCCATGTATTCTTACATTTTGGTCTCGAGGGGTAAAAGCTGGGGAGGCTGAAAAGGCAATTTAGTGCAAAGCTTTTTTGGACTGTGTGTTGTACAAATGTCTGTGGCGTGACCGACAAATGGATCGATCATGCCAATGCTTGATGTGTTTTGTGTTGTAACTCGAGTGCTTATTTTAAAACAACGTACCTGCTGAGGTGCAGCATTAGGGGCGCAATGAAGGCAATGCGCTCATCCACCTTACAGAAGTTAAGAAGCTATTTACGGATGCTATGCCGAGCAAAAGCTTGCGATTTGTGGCAGGCTGTCTCATTAGCTTCCAAATTCACAAACCCTAGCTGTTAACTTTCTAACCTAACCTCAGCTTCCAACTTCGCAAACTGTATATCATTGCTGGTGATTGAACTTTACAGATTATTGCAATCAGTCTGAGCGATTTTAATTTTGATTCCTAGGTTTTCGGGTGGGTACTATGATCACTCGCTCCTGAGTCTCATCCAAGCAGTCTCGCTTCTTTTTCCAATGGCGACATTTATCGACATTAGATATGTGTGTGCGGGCGTGACACACACACACACACACACGCGTGTGTGTGTGTGTGTATAAAGAGAGAGGGGGAAGGGAGAGAGATATGTCCGTATATTAATACAGACATACGTATTACTTTCCTTTTCAGTCCCCTAGCATAGAAGCATCTTATACGTACGGTTTGTTTCTAGAATTATGGAGCTCTATTTTTAAGCCAACATTGGTCCTAAGTCCTAATTGCTGCTAAGGACTTTATGCATCCTACATGGCCCTTTACCAACGCACGCTTTTATGTGTAATCTTATTTCAAAGCTTTTTTATATATAATTAGGGATTAGGGGTCTATATTAAGTATTTCGATTGTTAACTTCGACTTTTGGGGTCTAATCATTAACTATTAACTTTGTCATGACTGTAAAACTTTACATTGTTAATGCTTAGATTTGTCAAGAAATTTTTTTCTTCTATTTCTTAAAAGAAACAAGTTTTGTAAGGGTGTACTAAAAATTAGTTTGTTCTGGTAATTACGTTTAGAAACAAAAAGGCAAAGAAGGGTGAGGGGATGTCCAATCTGTTGCAAAAGTTCAAGTGGAGCTTTTGTCCTTATCTTTTTCCTTCTCCAATTTGTAAGACAATTGATCAGTTCACGGTTTCATCCTTTGTATTTTAGTTGGGTTCCAATTACAAATGAATGGAAAATTTTCAGCGTATCTCCATCTATTTTTGTAAGCCTCTGCCTAACTTGTTGAATACCTTGACAGGTCTGCTGAATAACCAAGAAGTGGTGAAGCTAAACTAGGATTTGCAATGAAACATTTTATCTGATGTTGAACTGTTCAGAAGCTTGCTGCATGTCCTCCGTGGGCTCCTCTGAGCCTTGATGTTTCAACTTTTATTTATCCTTTTATTTATGGTGTGTTTCTTGTTCTTTTGTATGCCAGTAGTATCTTAATCTTGGCCCTACTTAATCAACAGCGCTTTTGTTCCGTGGATGATGTTACTGCATATTAGTATTTATATAACTATGGTAGATTCCAGAAAGTTTACTTCCTTTTATAGTGTGTGCTGAATTGCTGATCAATGAAATTCCTTTCTTACATTGGCTTGAGTCTTCAAAATAAGGAATACGGATCAAGTAAATTTGTTTTATGCAAATCAGGATTTATGTAGGATAGTTAAAATTAAAGAAAGAGCATGCAATGGAGGATAATGCTAGTGAAGACTGAAGCACGAGCAATTATTTTGGGATCCGACACGGAGGGGTATTAGTGTGTTAGTGATTGAACAGCAACTACTAATCGGCACATATGTTGGCATCGAGGTTGCAACCCATTGGGGAATTGTAAAATAGAATTCAAGCTCCTTGGTCATTGGGTAGTTGATAAGCCTCTTTTGACTCACAAACGCATCCCAAAGTTCTCTGTCTGCCTTTATCTCTCTTTAAGGAGTGGGATATCTCCGCATATCCCTTTGCCTACTTTGCACATAGAGGAGGCACTGTGAAGAAAATGATGCGTAGAATCTGAGTTGCTCAGATTCTGCTCTAACTGTAAAAAATGGGCACATATCTAAGTATTAGGCGCACCCATTTTCTGAGAATTCACATGTTTTTGACGCAAAAAGGTTTCAATTGTGAATACCTACGTCCAAATGTCAACTATCCAGCTCTAATTCATACAGTAAAATGAAAGAGCAGATGAGAAGCAGTCCTTTCTTTTAATACTTTCATCGTACCAAACCTTTGGAACCCCATCCCCCCCAAAAGGGTAATCTTATGGTGCTGATAGATTTAATCCTCTTGACATATGGTTCATGTTCCTCTAATAAATAACTTATGCACGTATTTTTGCAGTCAAAACACCACCTATGACAGCCTACTTAACTCGAGGGTATGTTGTTTTTTTTTTTTTTGGGGTTCTTTTTTGGGTTTGGCATCCGTTTGATGTCTCTTTGATAATGTTTTGATTACTTATTATAACAATAATTTCTGTATGTGCTTGACAAATATTTGTATGCAGTACGAGTATCATTATTCTCTACCTAGAACGTCACACTCTAATGATAATTCCTGTTGCTGCAGTTTGCAAAGAGGTGCTTAGTACTGGTTGTGGCAACAGGGTTGCTGTTTGTCTTGTTGCAGCCACCGCTTCCAATATCATGGACATATCATTCTCATGTCACTCAAGCTGCTCATCAGACTGGAGACGACATATCAATCTATGGCTTTGTGACATCGAAGCCTACATGGCCTTCTGGGTTCCTTATTGTGGCTATCTTGCTAACGCTTGCTGCAGTTACATCATTCATCCCTATCAAGTACCTTGTTGAGTTAAGAACGTTTTATGCCATTGCAGTTGGTATTGCCATGGGCACCTATGTATCTTTTGAGTACTTTCTGATGTATAAGTGAGCACAAATGACCAAGACAAGATGTTTTTTGGTTTTTGAGGGGTAAGAACAAAGTAAAAAATGAGAGAGGGATAGTTCAGGTATTTGACTAGAGATAATCCAATTTGGAGCCACTCTAGCCAAATAACTTGGGCAATCCCTTAACTCAATCTAGGATACAGAAGTTAATCACCATCTAGATGAGGGAAGGGACCTAGAACACCACTTAAGGTTGCCACACTCAAGATATAGAACTAGGCTTTAGAACATAATTGAGAGAACACTCAAATGCTTGCTTTGTATTGCTTGTATTTCAAGTTGGAAGTGAATGCGTACGACCTCAAGCTATGGACTATTTATACTAAAGGCCTTACATTATGAAAAGGTACGAGGAAAACAAAAAAAAGTGCAGAAAACAAAGAAACCTAAGTACATTGTAGTTAGCCCTTCATGTGGATGTACCAAGGAGTGAAATGGTGTGTCTCATGGATGTTTGGTGTGAAAAGGGTGTAGAATCTCAAATGGATGCATGAATCCTTTATCTCACACATTCAAAGCTTGCTAGAAAGAGATTCACACGGAATTGGAGGAGGTAGCAGCCGACATGAAGAGTAAAATACCAAGTTCACATGGATTGCAATAATTGCATTCACATTTGCAGCAGCCTCAACTTCCAGCAGCCATATCTCTCAGAATACAGGGCCAAATTCGCTGTTCTCGGGCTTGTTGGAAAGCTCAGGAAGTCTATTTTCCAGGGAATGTAAGTTTGCTAAGGTTGGACCAGCCAATCAAAAGTTATGGCCCAAAGAGTACAGACTGCCCAAACTACCCTGCGCCGGGATACCATATACTTGTGAGCTAGATTTTACCAACCAAATGATATCCAAATTGAACGTGGTTGGGCTTGAAAGAAAGCTAAGTTTCTAGGCTTGAATAATGTAAGGACCTTCAGCATGTGGGTCCATTACATGTTGTTGTAAACAAGTGACAAAAATTGGGCATGGCGTGAGGGGGCTATGTATGAATTCCTCCGGCATAGTCACGGCCTTTCTGCAGAGGATAGCAAACTCTTTAGCCTCTTTGAGCTTGTTGGGGTTTTCCTTGAGCTGAGAAGAAGAGGTACGAGAGTGGTCATGATGGTCTCCATCATTCTCCCCGGGTAGGTGAGAATTTGTCCTCAAACTTGGAAGAGTTTCATCTTCAAAGTAGGGACTAAGATCGGAGACGTTAAATATTACCGAGACTCCATAATCTCCGAGAAGGTCTACTTTATATGCATTAGGGCCGACCTTTTCAATGATTTCAAATGGCCCATCCGACCTAGGCATCAACTTGGATTTTCGCTTGGAAGGAAATCGTTCTTTCCTCAAATGGATCCACACCAAATCTCCAGGTTGAAAATGGACCTCTCTTTTTGTGCTTATTGGCATGGTGCATGGCCCTCTCATTGGCTTTGGCAATGCTATCACGAACTTGGACATGTAGGTCTTGGATTTCTTTGGCCCTTTTCTCGGCTTCCCAACTAAACTTGGTGGGAGTTGGAATAGGGATGAGATCAAGAGGGCTCTTTGGATTGTGGCCATACACGACTTGGAAGGGAGAGAGATGAGTTGCTTTACTTGGAGCTCTATTGAAGGCAAACTCGGCATGAGGTAACATATCATCCCAGCTCTTGATGTTCTTCTTCACAAGGACTCTAATCAAGGTGCCCAAAGTCCTATTGGTGACTTCCGTTTGGCCGTCAGTTTGTGGGTGACATGAAGTGCTGAATTTGAGTTGGGTGCCCATCTTACGCCACAATGTTAGCCAAAAATGGCTAAGAAACTTACTGTCTCGGTCGGACACCATGCTCTTGGGTACTCCATGTAGCCTAACAATCTCCTTGAAGTATAAATTGGCTACATGCGAGGCATCATTGGTGGTATGGCAAGGAACAAAATGTGCTATTTTTGAGAAGCGGTCTACCACCACCATGATAGAGTCTTTGTTCCTTTGGGTTCTTGGCAAACCCGTGATGAAGTCAAGGCTTATATCCTCCCATGGAGCTTGAGGAATAGGAAAAGGGGAGTACAAGCCTTGTGGAAGAACATGACTCTTGGCCATTTTACAAATGGAGCATCTTTTTACAAAGTGCTCCACATCTTTAGACATATGTGGCCAATAATAGTGCTCCTTCAGCATAGCACATGTCTTTTCCATTCCAAAATGGCCGGCTAAGGCTCCTCCATGAAGCTCTTGGATAAGGAGTTCTTGAAATCCACACTTAGGAATGCACAAGCGTGAACCCTTGAACAAGAAACCATCCTCCATATGGAACACCCCGTGAGGGTGTTTAGAACACTTTTCAAAGATGTCTTTAAAGTCCTCATCACTTGGGTACAACTCTTTCACAACTTCAAAGCCAAGAACTTTGGTACTTAAGGTAGAAAGAAGTAAGTACCTACGGGAGAGTGCATCGGCTCCTTTATTAAGTTTTCCCACCTTGTGCTGGATGATGAAGTGGAATGATTGAAGATATTCTACCCACTTGGCATGCCTCGGGTTGAGCTTGTGTTGACCTTGTATGTATTTGAGTGCCTTGTGGTCAGAATGGAGGATAAACTCCCCTCCTACTAGGTAGTGACGCCAATACTCCAAAGCCCGGATGATGGCATAGAATTCTTTGTCGTAAGTGGAGTATTTCTTTTTAGCTTCGTTTAGTTTTTCACTAAAGAAGGCTATTGGCTTCTTTTCTTGGGAAAGGACAGCTCTAATCCCTACCCCGGATGCGTCACACTCTACTTGCAATATCTTTGAAAAGTCGGGCAAGGCTAGGACGGGTGCACAAGTGAGTCTCTTCTTGATTTCTTCAAATGCACGTTGTGCTTGCTCATTTCAAGTAAAATCTTTCCCCTTTAGCACTTCGGTCATGGGAGCCACAATAGTGCTAAAGTCACGAACAAACCTCCGGTAAAAGGATGCTAGGCCATGGAAACTTGTTGCTTGAGTGATGGAAGTAGGAGTAGGCCACTCTTGAATAGCCTTGATCTTGCTCTCATCAACTTGAATTCCTTGGGCGGACACAATGTAGCCCAAAAATATCACTTGGGAAGTGAAGAAATGGCACTTCTCTAAATTCCCATATAATTGCTCTTGAGACAAGATCTCCAAAACTTGTTGAAGATGATGGGCATGCTCTTCTTCGGTCTTGCTATAGATCAAGATATCGTCAAAATAGACGACCACACAAATACCAATCAAGGGCTTTAGAACTTGGTTCATAAGCCTCATAAAAGTGCTAGAGGCATTGGTTAGCCCAAATGGCATGACAAGCCATTCATACAAACCTCCTTTAGTCTTAAAGGCGGTTTTCCATTCATCTCCTTCGAAAATCCGGATTTGATAGTAGCCACTTCTAAGATCAATCTTAGAAAAGATGGGGGCACCATGAAGCTCATCAAGAAGGTCTTCCAACCGGGGAATAGGATACCGGTACTTGATAGTGATTTTAATGATGGCCCGGCTATCCACACACATTCGCATGCTACTATCCTTTTTGGGTACAAGGAGGGCAGGCATGGCACATGGTCTTAGGCTTTCTCGAGTCAATCCCTTAGACAAGAGATCATCCACTTGCCTTTGGATTTCTTGGGTTTCTTTTGGAGTCATTCGATAGCCCGGGTTATTGGGAAGAACGGATCCTGGAATAAGGTCAATCTTGTGTTGTATGGATCTCGGTGGGGGAAGCCATGGGAAATTTCTTGTGGGAACACATGGTGGAAGGTTTGTAGGAGAGGGGTGAGTAGAGGGTGTGAGGGAGATGGGGATTTTAGCTCATCTTGTAGGAGAGTCAAGTCTTTGAAAGACTCAAACTCATGATGTTGGGATTTAAGAAGGGTGGTGAGAAAGACATCCAAGTGAGGGTTGTCTTTGGATTTTGTAGTGGAGGTGGGTTTGAGAGGGGTGAGGGTGATTTTCTTTTGGTCTTTTTGGAAGGAATAAGTGTTCATCCGGCCATCATGGATGACACTTCTATCAAACAACCAAGGCCTTCCCAATAGGATGTGACAAGCATGCATGGGAACGATATCACACCATGGCTCATCCTTGTAATGTTTTCCAATGGAGAGAGAGACAAGACATTGGTGAGAGATTTGTATACCTTTGCCTTGATTCAACTATTAGATGGTGTTGGATGGTGTAAGGCTTAGGGTGAGGAGTGGCTTGAAGTTTAAGCTTGTCAACCATAGTCTTGGAGGCAACATTTGCACAACTACCTCCGTCTATGATGAGGGAGCATACCTTCCTCCAACTGTGCACCTTGTATGAAAGATAGCCTCTCTCTGTTCCAGATTATCTTGAGTGGAAAATCCACTCAATGCTCTTCGAATGACAAGTAGCTCTCCTTCATCAGGGCCTTCTTCCACTTCTTCCACATTTTCCAACTCACAATCTTCTCCTCCTTCCTCTTCATGTTGCTTCGCTAAGGTGGCGTGGTATTCGGCTAGAGAGACAATCCGTTTGTTAGGGCACTCAGAGGCAATATGCACAAGGCCTTGACAACGGAAACAACGAATCTTGTCTTTTGGCTTTGGGGGTTCTTTTGTGGAAGGGTTAGGGGCGGTGGGAGGGGCACTTTTGGTTTGTGGAGAGTTTTGTGGTTTAGGGAAAAAGTAGGGAGGTTTTTAAGTGGAGTAAGGACGGGAAGGGGTTTTGGAAAGGCTGCCGTTTCCCTTAGATTTCTTTTGTTGCTCTACCTTGTAGGCAAGAGAACTCAAGTCATCTAGGGACGAGTAGGGATGTAGTTCAATGACATGGGCAATGGAATCATCAAGACCACTTAGGTATCTTACCATGGTTTGTGCATCATCTTCTCTCAAATCGCGCTTGAGAAGGAGTTGCTCGAACTCCCGGGTGTATTCCCCAACGCTCTTGGAGCCTTGCTTGAGGTGATGCAATTTGAAGTAGTTGTCTTGGATGTAATGGGAGGGAAGGAACTTGGCCTTAAGTTTGTCTTTCATCTTGGCCCAAGTTCTAATCTTTCCTTTACCATTTCTCGCTCTCTTGGCCACAAGGTTGGCCCACCATATGGAAGCGTACTTCCGGAGCTTTAGGGCCACTAGCTTCACTTTCTTGTCATCCGGCACCTCTTTATACTCAAAGACACGTTCCACGGTTTGAAGCCAATCAAGGAAATGATCGGGATCCATTTGGCCATCAAATTCGGGAATGTCGATTCTAAAATCGCCCAGGCCATTCCCTTGCCTTCTTCTTCTAGGGGTTTCTTCATCACTTGAGTTGACAATATAGCTCCTCTCTTCTCTCTGGGATTCATCCGAGTATACATGAGTGCGTGAGTGAGAAGGGCTTCGGGTCCATCTCCTTTTCTCTTCCATAAGTTGGGCAATTTGGGTTTGGAGGAATTTTACTTGCGCTTCCAACTCGTCAACTCGTTCTGGGGTACGGCTAGAAAACATTTTACCGTGTTTAGGATTGAAGGAAGGCTGTTTTTGCAGGGATGAGGAGGGGCACAGTCGTGCCTATAAGCACGGTGGCACCGTGCCAATATTCTGGACGAAACTGAAGGCAGAAAGAGACGTGGCACGGTTGTGTCTGGGAGCACGGGGGCGCCTTGCCAATGCTCTGTCTTTGTTTTCTCACGGTTTTGTTGATTTGTGTATTTTGTGTTTTGGCTTTTGGGAAGTATTTGGCTGGTTCTTGGTCACTTGACAACCTTGGCTCTGATACCAAATGATGTATAAGTGAGCACAAATGACCAAGACAAGATGTTTTTTGGTTTTTGAGGGGTAAGAACAAAGTAAAAAATGAGAGAAGGATAGTTCGAGTATTTGACTAGAGATAATCCAATTTGGAGCCACTCAAGCCAAATAACTTGGGCAATCCCTTAACTCAATCTAGGATACAGAAGTTAATCACCACTTGAGGTTGCCACACTCAAGATATAGAACTAGGCTTTAGAACACAATCGAGAGAACACTCAAATGCTTGCTTTGTATTGCTTGTATTTCAAATTAGAAGTGAATGCTTACAACCTCAAGCTATGGCCTATTTATACTAAAGGCCTTCCATTATGAAAAGGTACGAAGAAAACAAAAAAAAGTGCATAAAACAAAGAAACCTAAGTACATTGTAGCTAGCCCTTCATGTGGATGTACCAAGGAGTGAAAAGGTGTATCTCATGGATGTTTGGTGTGAAAAGGGTGTAGAAGCTCAAATGGATGCATGAATCCTTTATCTCACACATTCAAAGCTTGCTAGAAAGAGAGTCACACGGAATTGGAGGAGGTAGCAGCCGACATGAAGAGTAAAATACCAAGTTCACATGGATTGCAATAATTGCATTCACATTTGCAGCAGCCTCAACTTCCAGCAGCCATATCTCTCAGAATACTGGGCCAAATTCGATGTTCTTGGGCTTGTTGGAAATATCAGGAAGTCTATTTTCCAGGGAATGTAAGTTTGCTAAGGTTGGACCAGCCAATCAAAAGTTATGGGCTAAAGAGTACAGACTACCCAAACTGCCCTGCGCCGGGATACCATATACTTGTGAGCTAGATTTTACCAACCAAATGATATCCAAATTGAACGTGGTTGGGCTTGAAAGAAAGCTAAGTTTCTAGGCTTGAATAATGTAAAGACCTTCAGCATGTGGGTCCATTACATGTTGTTGTAAACAAGTGACAAAGACCGGGCATGGCGTGAGGGGGCTATGTATGAATTCCTCTGGCATAGTCATGGCCTTTCTGCAGAGGATAGCAAACTCTTTAGCCTCTTTGAGCTTGTTGGGGTCTTCCTTGAGCTGAGAAGGGGAGGTACAAGAGCGGTCATGATGGTCTCCATCACTTTCCTCAGGCTGTGATCTTGCAGGCTCGTATTGTTTTAACCATGATTTGCGCCTCTGTATTTGTCATCTTCACACACCTTCCCTCTGCCTCTAGTACGAAGGTCTTGCCTTGGGTGTTTGCTCTCCTAGTGGCATTCTTTCCTATCACCTACTTGTTAGAGGGGCTGGTCAGAATCAAGAGCCTAATAGACGGTGCAGATATCACACAGGAGGATCGGCGGCTAAATACTATATTAGCTGTTGAGGGTTAGAGGACATCCCTCCTTGGCTTGTATGATGCTATCTTTATGCTTATTGGGTTGGAAATAAAATTTGAGTTGACTTCTTTAATGCTAGAGAAAGCTCTTGAAAAGGGGGGAATTAAACAAGCCCAGTCTAGTCATAGCAGTTCAGCAAAATTCCCTGCCAAAATGAGATTTTTGTAGCAGCGTGGAGCTTCTATGGCACCAACCTTTACGATTAAGAGGGTAGTAGCTGAGGAGCATGGATGCGCGCAGTTGGTAATGTTGCTACTGTCGTGTTTTGCCATATGCTTGATCTTGAATGCTAATCTCACTGGTGGTTCAAACCGTGCTATACTCTTATTGGCACCAATCTTGCTGTTACTAAACTAGGATTCTGATTTTGCCGCTGGTTTTGGTGATAAGCAAAGATATTTCCCAGTTGTAATTTCATTGTATCTAGTGTTAACAGCTCTACACAGTTTTTGGGAGTATGTGTGGCATAGAAATGAAGGTTGGGGCTTGGACATTGGGGGGCCAGACTGGTCTTTTGCAGTAAAAAATGTTGCTCTCCTCATTCTTACATTTCTAAGCCATATTCTTTTCAACCGGTTTGTATGGAGCCACACTAAGCAGAAAGATACTTTGCCTCTACTGACTCTGCCTCTCAATCTGCCAGCCATCATAATTACCGATGTGATGAAGGTCAAAATATTAGGATTACTGGGAGTCATCTATTCCTTGGCCCAATATCTAATCTGAAGACAACAATGCATATTAGGATTGAAATACATTTAGGCTTGCAGAAAAGTTGTACAATACTTTTTGCAACCTTTGGATGGGAATTCAGGATTATCTTTTGCTCGTCTATTTCAGTGGATGAGCTTTATGGGGTGCCACAATTGTCCACTGATTTTTAGATGTCTGGTATTTGAATGAATATCTGCCTCTCGTCTTGCGGTTTAACGTTGTCCGTGCCCAAATGCCTCTCGTCTACCTATCTCTATCTTTGTAGTTTGTACTCATCTTCACAGGAGAGAAGAAATTATGATCCCCTGTGTCATTCATGTCGAACCAGAAGAGAAGATTCATTAAAATCCAATTCTTGGTTCGTGGGTGAGAAGAATAGAGTGATGGAATGTCCATAGGTGTTCAAAGGGAATGAACAACAGGCAGACGAAGGTGAGTTTGTCATGTTTGCTGAAGGTAGAGACATTATGGTGAGGGAGACCAATTAACGTAATGTACGGAATGGAAAGATGTCACATGGGTAGAGGAATGCAACTAACTGGGTATACAACTAGAACACCAACTTCTAAAAAGCAACACCAACTTCTAAAAAATAAAACTCTCCCAACTTCATTAAGGGCAGTTTGGTCAGTGCAAGTCAATAGAGAGAGAAACACCAGCTTCTAAACAGCAACACCAACTACAGCTATCCATAGAGAGAGAAAGAGAGCAAACATCCCAAATTGCACTGCATATGTCTGTGCAAGTCAATGATAGTCAACTCTCCCAACTTCATTAAGGGCAATTTGGTTAGTCCAATACCAACTCTAGTTTGCCTTAATTTTTTTTCCCTTCAAAAGCAACACCAAACTTCTAAAATAAAAAATAAAAGAAACACTCGATTGAGAGCACTTTGACTTGTTTAAATTTTCCCATTCTAAAACAGGCTTAAGATACAATGGTGTTGATATAGCGATTTCCATTAACGTTTAATTTAGACAAGATTCCCCAACTCAGAGTTTAGGGTTTAGGGTTTATGGTTTAGGGTTTAGGGTTTAGAGTTCAGGTGTAGGGTTTAGGGATCAGGGTTAGGGTTTAGGGTTTTAGGGTTCGGCGTTAAGGGTTAAGGGTTAAGGGTTCTAGGTTTAGTGTTCAGGGTTCGGCGTTCAGGGTTCAGGGTTTAGCGTTCAGCGTACAAGGATTTAGGGTTTAGGGTTTAGGGGTTAGGGTTAGGGTTTAGGGTTTAGGGGTTAGGGGTGAGGGTGCAGGGTTTAGGATTTAGGGTTCAAGGTTTTGGGTTCAAGGTTGCAAAGGGCATTCCCCGCCGTGCGCAGGCTTCATGTCACGTCCTTGGAAGTGCTCCTCCCACTCTGTTAGTGTACTTCGGCCTCATGGGCGCGAGGGGCTTACAAGCTCAAGCGTCTAGGCCCTCACTCACCGATCATCGACTTCCACTACCGGAGCGATCAACCCCGCTGTCGTCACACAGATCAGCTCCTCAAGACAAGCCTTCGACCCCATTCGTGTACTTCGGCCTCACGGGCGCGAGGGGCCTACAAGCTCAAGCGTCTAGGCCCTCACTCACCGATCATCGGCTTCCACTACCGGGGCGTCCAGCCCATTCCGCGTCGCCTCCTTGTCACTACGCTTGCGATAGTCAACCTGCACATAAAGGCAACACGCCTCCGCTCAAATCCCACAGCCAGCGCGTCCAGCGTCCATCCCCGGGACAAGGCATGCCAAGCAACAGAAACGATGTCAAGGAGCAAGGGAGCCGGGTCAAGAACGAAAGAACGATGGGCCGCAGGAATTCACCAACAATCACCCCTGCCCATGTGGGGGTGATAACCGTTCTCGGGTGAGGGGGGCAATGCCCCCACCTGTGATGGCATCCTAGACACCTAGGAATGCCATCGAAGACGGGCGTCAGGAGTACCATTGGTACCTCAGAAGGTAGGAACTAGCATAGCAATGATTCACGCAATCCCTCGATCGATATCCAACATTTTTCATGCTAGTCATGCTTCCCTAGGCGAAACCCGACCCTGGGGTGGTCCGTCATCCACCCGCCAAGGTTCGGTGCATGGAAGCCATGGCAACAAGGCCTTTGACATCATGGCATGCATGGGCGATGGCTATCGCTGCCCCTGCTGCTTGCCAAGCACCTCCCCTATAAAGAGCTCTTAGAACTCTACTAGCTCCGCCCCCAGTAGACATCAACTGTGATGAAAAATCATACTGGGGTTAGAATGTTTCAACAGCAACCAATGGTACCATTGGAAAGATCATGATGTGAAATTACTAAAAAGTATTTTTTTGGGATTTTTCGGACACCCGAGCTACTTTTTATATTTTTTAAAGTCAAAAACTGAAAAAATTCCTAAAAATCGGAGAAAAATAAGAAAAATGCGGGACAAAACTTCTAAATTCCCTAAAAATTGTGGGGAAGGGGGGGACAAAATTTGGGGAAAAACGCACGACAAAAATACGGGGATTTTTTCTCGGGACGGGTTTCGGGTGTTTGCGTGGCTGCGGCCAGCGTCCAGGGCCTTGCGGCCAGCGTCTAGGGCCTGCGGCTAGCGTTCACAGCTTGCCGCTAGCATCCAGCACCCCCTGGTAGTCCACAGCACCCAGCGGCAGCATCCACGGACGCTGCCCGGCATGCATGGATGCTACCGTGGGCATCCGGTGGCGTGCGTGGACGCTGTCAGGGGTATGACCCAGGGCCACCCCAGGGCCGTGCCCCAAGACATGGGGCATGCCCCAGGGCCCCCCGGGGCCGATCGTCGGGACTTGAGGGCATTCATCGGGCTTAGCCCGAAGCCGTTTTACAGGCATTCGGCGGGACTCGGGGCATGCCTTGGCCATGCACCGGGGCCGTTTCGGGGCGATGTGCGGCACTCGGGGGCATGCCTTGGCCATACATCAGGACCATTTTGGGGGCGTTCCTCGAGACTCAGGGGCATGCCTTGAACATGCACTGGGGCTATTCCGGGGCGATGTGTGGGACTCGGGGGCATGCCTTGGTCATGCACTGGAGCTGTTTTGGGGGCGTTCACCGGGGCCGTTCCGGGCAATGTGCGGGACTCGGGGGCATGCCTTGGCCATGCACCAGGGCCGTTTTAGGGGCGTTCCTCAGTACTCGGGGGTATGCCTTGGCCTTGCTATGGGGCCATTTCGGGGCGTTCCTCGGGACTTGGGGGCATGCCTTCGGCATGCACCGGGGTCGTTTTGGGGGCGTTCTTCAGGACTCGGGGGCATGCCTTGGGCATACACCTGGGCCGTTTCGGGCGATGTGCGGGAGTCGGGAGCATGCCTTGGCCATGCAACGGGGCCGTTTTGGGGGCGTTTCTCGGGACTCGGGGGCATACCTTGGGCACGCACCGGGGCCGTTTTGGGGGAGATCCTCGGAACTCGGAAGCATGCTTTGGGCATGCACCGGCGCCGTTCCGGGGCGATGTGCAGGACCTGGGGGCATGCCTTGGCCATACACCGGGGCCATTTTTAGGGCGTTCCTCAGGACTTGGGCGGCATGTTGTCACCTCGGCACCTACCCCCGCCGTGACTTAGAGTGTTCTTTTCATGGGACTTAGAACGTTTTTCCCTCCAGCCTCGGTGCTCCCATGACTTAGACTATTTTTCCGCCATCGTGGCTTACGATATTTTCCTCGGGACGTGGCACCACCGCGACTGAGAACAATTTCCTTGGGACGTAGCACTCCCATCATGACTTAGAGTATTTTCCCGCCGTCCCGGCCCTGGTCGCAAACCTCCAGGGAGCGGGGGAGTTGAATTGAGGAGACTCGGGAGGGGAAGGGACGAATCGAAGCAACATAGGGCTAAATCTTAGTGGATCATGACAGCAATGCCACTTTGCCACTTACAATACCCCATCGCGTATTTAAGTCATCTGCTTCACAATGATAGGAAGAGCCGACATTGAAGTATCAAAAAGCAACGTCGCTATGAACGCTTGGCTGTCACAAGCCAGTTATCCCTGTGGTAACTTTTTTGACACCTCTAGGTTCAAATTCCGAAGGTCTAAAGGATCGTTAGGCCATGCTTTCACGGTTCGTATTCGTATTGAAAATCATAATCAAACGAGCTTTTACCCTTCTGTTTCACATAAGATTTATGTTCTCGTTGAGCTCATCTTTGGACACTTGCATTATCTTTTAATAGATGTTCTGCCCCAGCCAAACTCCCCACTTAACAATGTCCTCTACCCGAATCGAAAGCGATGCCCTGCCTCCGACTCACGGAGTACGTAAAATAACAAAAGTAGTGGTATTTCACTTACGCCAAAGCTCTCACTTATGCTACAACTCTCAAGTCATTTCACAAAGTCGGACTAGAGTCAAGCTCAACAAGGTCTTCTTTCCCCGCTGATTCTTCCAAGCCCGTTCCCTGGCTGTGGTTTCGCTGGATAACAAATAGAGACAGTGGGAATCTCGTTAATCCATTCATGTGCATCACTAATTAGATGACGGGGCATTTGGCTACCTTAAGAGAGTCATAGTTACTCCCACCGTTTACCCGCGCTTAGTTAAATTTCTTCACTTTGACATTTAGAGCACTGGGCAGAAATCACATTGCATTAACATCAGGGACCACCGCAATGCTTTGTTTTAATTAAATAGTCGGATTTCCCTTGTCCGTACCAGTTCTGAGTTGACTGTTCGACGCCCGGGGAAGGCCCCCAAAGGGGCCATTCCCAGTCTGTCCCCCGGCTGGCACGCGACGACCCGCTCTCGCCGCGCGAAAAGTTCGAGCAGTCCGCCGACAGCCAACGGGTTCGGGACTCGGACCTTCGTGCCCAGCCCTCAGAGCCAATCCTTTCCCGAAGTTAGGGATCCATTTTGCCGACTTCCCTTGGCTACATTGTTCCATCGACCAGAGGCTGTTCACCTTGGAGACCTGATGTAGTTATAAGTACGACCGGGCATGGTGGGCACTCGGTCCTCCGGATTTTCAAGGGCTGCTGGGGGCGCACTGGACACCACGCGACGTGTTGTGCTCTTCTAGCCGCTGGACCCTACCTCAGTCGTTTCCAGGGTGGGCAGGCTGTTAAACAAAAAAGATAACTCTTCCCGAGGCCCCTACCGACGTCTCCGAACTCCCTAACGTTGCCGTCAACTCTCGCATCCCGGTTCGAGAATTTTAACCTGATTCCCTTTCGATGCTCGCGCGAGACGCATTGTCGGACGGGCTTCACCTGTCTCTTAGGATCGACCAACCTATGTGCAAGCGCTGTTCACATGGAACCTTTTCCCTCTTCGACCTTCAAAGTTCTCATTTGAATATTTGTTACTACCACTAAAATCTGCACCGACAGCGGCTCCGCCCTGGCTTGCGCCATAGGTTTTGCAGCGACCGCCGTGCCGTCCTACTCATCGGGGCCTGGCACTTGCCCCGACGGCCGGGTATAGGTCGTGCGCTTTAGCGCCATCCATTTTCGGGGCTAGTTGATTGGGCAGGTGAGTTGCTACACACTCCTTAGCGGATTTCGACTTCCATCACCTTTGTGGGATCTAAGTTATCCCACAGTTGGGCACTGTAACCTGGCTTCCGATTCATCCCGCATCACCAGTTCTCCTTACCAAAAATGGCCCACTTGGAGCTCACGATTCTGTGGCGCGGCTCAACAAAGCAGCCGCGCCGTCCTACCTATTTAAAGTTAAGAATAAGTCAACGGCACTGCGCCTCTAATGCCTCTAATCATTGGCTTTACATAATAGAACTCGCGTATGAGCTCTCGCTATCATGAGGGAAACTTCAGAGGAAACCAACTACTAGACGGTTCGATTAGTCTTTCGCACCTATACCCAAGTCAGACGAACGATTTGCACGTCAGTATCACTTCGGGCCTCCACCAGAGTTTCCTCTGGCTTTTCGCCCCGCTTAGGCATTTTTCACCATCTTTCGGGTCCTGACAACTATGCTCTCACTCGAACCCTTTTCAGAAGATCAAGGTCGGTCGGTGGTGCACTTGTGAGGGGATCCCGCCAATTAGCTTCCTCGCGCCGTATGGGTTTACTCGCCCGTTGACTCGCACACATGTCAGACTCCTTGGTCCGTGTTTCAAGACGGCCCGATTGGGGGGCCCGCAGGTCGATGCCTAGAGCACACAGGTACCAAGGCACGCCGTGACGGCCCCCGCTGCCTTCCACAATCACGAGGACGATGCTCCCAGGAACTGGGGTTCAGTTACCCTCCCAACACGCGCCGGTCCGAGCCCCAAGCTGGTCAGCGGACCGACTTGTGGCCGTTCCATATCCGACCGGGGCGCATCGCTGGCCCCCATCCGCTTCCCTCCCGATAATGTCAAGCACTCTTTGACTCTCTTTTCAAAATCCTTTTCATCTGTCCCTCGCGGCACTTGTTGGCTATCGGTCTCTCGCCCGTATTTAGCCTTAGACAGAATTTACCGCCTGCTTGGGGCTGCATTTCCAGACAATCCGACTCGGTGACAACGCCTCGTGGTACGACAGGGTCCGGGCACGATGGGGCTCTCACCCTCTCTGGCACCCCTTTCTAGGGGAATCGGGCCCGGTCCGCCGCAGAGGACGTTTCTCCATACTACAATTCAGACGGCGACGCCGCCCGATTTTAAACTGGGCTCTTCCCAGTTCGCTGGCTGTTACTAGGGGAATCTTTGTCAGTTTCTTTTCCTCCACTTATTGATATGCTTAAACTCCGCAGGTACCCCCGCCTGACCTGGGGTCGCAGCGATTTTGTGCTTTCAACACACGTTAGAGTCCAACGAGCCCTTCCTGGCGGTGTGCGTGCGGTGCGATGCAAACAACGGCCACTTAAGGCCTCGTCCATCACCAATCGCCGTCGCAGCTCGTCGCTGCGGGCTTCCGTTTTAGGCCAGCAGCGCCCCGGTTGGGGCACAGGAGGCTATAATCCTTCCCCCCCAGCAGGCGAGGGGGAGGCGCGATGTGTGACGCCCCGGCAGACATGCCCTTGGCCGAAAGGCTTCGAGCGCAACTTGCTTTCAAAGACTCGATGGTTCACAGGATCCTGCAATTCACACCAAGTATCGCATTTCACTATGTTCTTCATCGATGCGAGAGACGAGATATCCGTTGCCGAGACTTGTTACGTTTTAAATAGGGACAGGTGTAGAGCTGGCTAATAGGTCGTGTGGGGTCGGGTTCGTGTTCGTGTCGAACTTAAACCGGTTGAGAATTCCTCAACCTGAACCTAACCCGTTTATTAAACGGGTTGAAAAATCTTGACCTGTACCCATTTAATTTTTAAACAGGTTAACCCGCTTAACCTGTTTAAGATAAATAGGTCAAGTTCAGTCACTTAATTGACTATTTACGCATTTAATATTTTCAATTAATACATAATTACAGTAATTAAAAATTAAGTTTACATATCACATTAGATAATTACTCTTTGAAATTCCGCAGATTCATCATAATTCATAATTTCTAAAAATTTTGATATTCTTAATTATCTAATAAAAAGTAAATGAAAAAATAAAAAATGAAAAAAATAAGTTGACTTATTTAACTCATTAATTAAACGGGTTAAATAGATACTTTTTCGTGTCAAGAATCTCGACCTGAACCTAACCTATTTAATTAAACGGGTTGAACGTGTCAACCCATTTAATTAAACGTGCCGAAAATTTATATCCAAACCCACTTAACTTCGTGTCGGGTTCGGGTCGGTAATCGTGTCGGGTCAACTTTTCCCAACTCTAGACAGGTGCCACCCCCATGCGCCGATGGACTGGGCGTGAGTGGGCACACCGTGAGTTCGTGTTCCTTGGCGTGGTTCGCGCCGGGGTTTCGTTACTGCACCGGGGGTTGCTCCCGGCTCGGGGAGGGGACCGAGGCACCCCTCCCGGTATGTTGAGGTAAACATGTTCGCAGGTCTTTCTGCTGAGCAGGTTTCGACAATGGTCCTTCTGCAGGTTCACCTACGGAAACCTTGTTACGACTTCTCCTTCCTCTAAACGATAAGGTTCAGTGGACTTCTCGCGATGTCACCGGCGGCGAACCGCCCACGTCGCCGCGATCCGAACACTTCACCGGACCATTCAATCGGTAGGAGTGACGGGCGGTGTGTACAAAGGGCAGGGACGTAGTCAACGCGAGCTGATGACTCGCGCTTACTAGGAATTCCTCATTGAAGACCAACAATTACAATGATCTATCCCAAGCACGATAAAATTTCAAAGATTAACAGGGCCTGTCGGCCAAGGCTATAGACTCGTGGAATATATCAGTGTAGCGCGCGTGCGACCCAGAACATCTAAGGGCATCACAGACTTGTTATTGCCTCAAACTTCCGTGGCCTGGAAGGCCATAGTCCCTTTAAGAAGCTAGCTGTGAAGGGTTACCTCCACATAGCTAGTTAGTAGGATGAGGTCTCATTCACTAAGGGAATTAACCAGACAAATCACTCCACCAACTAAGAACGGCCATGGACCACCACCTATAGAGCCAAGAAAGAGCTCTCAGTCTGTCAATCCTTACTATGTCTGGACCCGGTAAGTTTCCCCGTGTTGAGTCAAATTAAGCCACAGGCTCCACTCCTGGTGTTGCCCTTTTGTCAATTCCTTTAAGTTTCAGCCTTGTGACTATACTCCCCCTGGAACCCAAAAACTTAGATTTCTCATAAGGTGCTAGCGGCGTCCTAAAAGCAACATTCGCCAATCCGTGGTTGCCATCGTTTATGGTTGAGACTAGGACGGTATCTGATCGTCTTTGAGCCCCCAACTTTCGTTCTTGATTAATGAAAACATCCTTGGCAAATGCTTTCGCAATTGTTTGTCTTTCATAAATTAAAAAATTTCACCTCTAACTATGAAATACGAATGCCCCCGACTATCGCTGTTAGTCATTACTCCGATCCCGAACGCCAACACAATAGGACCGAAATCCTATGATGTTATCTCATGCTAATGTATCTAGAGCGTAGGCCTACTTTGAGCACTCTAATTTCTTCAAAGTAACAGCGCCGGTGGCACGGCCCGATCGGTTAAGGCTAGGAGCGCATCGCCGACAGAGGGGGCAGGACGACCAATGCACACCGCAAGGCAGGCCGGTCGGCCCACCCCAAGGTCCAACTGCAAGCTTTTTAACTGCAACAACTAAAATATACGCTATTAGAGCTAGAATTACCGTGGCTGCTGGCACCAGACTTGCCCTCCAATGGATCCTCGTTAAGGGATTTAGATTGTACTCGTTCCAATTACCAGGTCGAAGAGCCTGGTATTGTTATTTATTATCACTACCTCCCCGTGTCAGGATTGGGTAATTTACGCGCCTGCTGCCTTCCTCGGATGTGGTAGCCGTTTCTCAGGCTCCCTCTCCGGAATCGAACCCTAATTCTCCGTCACCTGTCACCACCATGGTAGGCCACTATGCTACCATCGAAAGTTGATAGGGCGGAAATTTGAATGATGCATCGCCGGAGCAAAGGCCGTGCGATCCATCAAGTTACCTTCACCTTACTAGAGTTGAATTGATAGGTGACATCTTGAAGTTGAAATGAAGCCACCCCATAGCCTGCAATAGCTTGCTTAATAGCCTTGACCACCTTCAATGAGTCATTTTCAATCACATAATTCACTAGTCTCTTGGACTCCGCCAGCTCAATCCCCCAACCTACAGCGCGAGCCTCGCCTTCCTCAGCAGATTTAATGCTATCTAGTCGCTTATTAGTCGCCCAAACAAACACACCGTCCTCCTTTCAAGCTACACACCCCAACCCAGTTTTGCCAAGGACATGATCAAACCCTGCATCGCAATGAATCTTAATCCCACCTGGAAGACCCCGCCTATGACTTCTTTCTTGGCGCACCCTTTTGCCCTTCTTAGCCATCACTTGAGAGTATTCACAACAACCCTGTCTTGCCCTCTGAGCCACAAAATCCGAATCCAAACAGCAGTTGTTAAAAATCCAATCATTCTGAGCCCACTATATACTCCAAAGCCCATAAGCACACAATGCTCCACTCTCCTCTCCCAGCCTAGAGACAACATTACCAAACCAATCACTTGTATTCCGTCCTTGCACCTTACACACGTCCTGGAATGCTAGGACCTCCCACACACCCTTCACCCATTAGCATCCAATAAAAATATGGTAAGCATTTTCCTTAACTCTTGGACATATCCCACACATAGCATCAACACAACAGTGTCTACGTACCAAATTCAATTTAGTAGGCAGAATATTATATGCAAATTTCCACATGAAGTTTCGGACACAAGGGTGTACCTTTAAAGCCCAAATGACACCCCATATGCTTTTGCTCCCCATGCTAACAGAAGAAGAAGTTTCCCACCCCATACATGCCACATGATAGCCCGACCTAACAGTGTAATCCCCGTGCTTAGTAAATAACCACCATGCACGGTCTGCTAGCCTACGAGGGCTCAAATAGATTGACAAGATTGCATCTGCCAAACTCGTATCAAATGTAGGCCTCACTCGCACTTCGTTCCAGCTCGCCTCTCCATTATCCATCAAATCCTTAACCTTCCTATCCTCCTGCCCCACCGATGGCCACCCTATAAAAAAGTTCCCATAATTCAGCACCCATTTATCCTTCCAAATTCTTACCATTTCTCTATTACTAATAGTCCACCCCAACCCTTTAAGCAACAACTCCCTGCCCGCAATCAAGCTACGCCAAATGAAGCTTGGGTTATACCCAAGACCTGCTGTGAGAACATCTCCCTGAGGAAAGTATCTTGCCTTGAGGACACAAGCTGCCAACGACTCAGGATTAACGAGCATCCACCACACTTGTTTCGCTAGCAGCGCAAGGTCGAAAGGCACCATCTCCCTGAAGCCTAATCCCTCTTGCTTTTTAGGTGCACATAGTCACTCCCACCATACCCACTGCATGCCCTTACTATCTGAAGTGCCAGACCACCAAAAACGGCTAATCATACTTCTAATGTCATCACAAAAATATGAAGGCAGGAGAAAAACGCTCATAGCAAAGGTGGGAATAGGTTGAAAAACCGATTTGATCAGAACTTCCAGATCGGCTTGTGATAGGAGCTTTTCTTTCCACCCATTGACTTTGTTCCATACCTTCTTTTTTAGAAGTTCCAGAACAGCCTTCTTTGATCTGCCTAAAAATAGAGGAGGCCAAGGTATTTATTCTTCTTACCCATCTTGGACATCCCTAAGCTAACCTTAATGTTGGATTTTGAGTCCTAGGATACATTACCACTAAAATAGAGTTCCGAATTCTCAAAATTGACCTGCTATTCTGAGAGTCGCTCAAAAACATACAGAACATCCCGTAAAGCAATAGCTTTATTCAGTGAGGCCCTCATGAATAATAGGCTATCATCAGTGAGCAACAAGTGCGAGATTACAGGAGCTCCATGGCAAATACTTATACCATGGAGTTTTTTTTATCTCTACAAGCTTTATGTAGAATTGCTGACAAGCCTTCAGAAACCAAAAGAAAAAGATAAGTTGATAGTGGGTCACCTTGCCTAATTCCTCTACTTGGTTTAACCGAACCCACTGTGGTGCCATTAACAAAGAAAGAGAAAGTGATCGAGCTCACGCATTTGACAATAAGACTAATCCAAAAATGCCCACTCCACTCGATCATACGCTTTAGTCATGTCAATCTTGGCCGCCATCCAGCCCTTCCTCCCACCTTTCTTTTTCTTCACAGCATGAAAGGCTTCGAAAGCCACCAAGAAATTATCAAAGATTAATCAACCCGGTACAGAGGCAGATTGCTTGATATCAATTATCTTGGGAAGAATCTTCTTAAGCCTGTTAGCCATAACCTTGGAGATTAGCTTGTAAGTGACGTTGCATAAGCTTATCTGGCAAAGTTCTTTCATAGTCTCAGGAGTTTTTGTCTTAGGGATCAAAGAAATAATAGTGTGGTTCATATCCTTCAGCATCAGGCCACCATTGAGGACGCCTAGGACTACATCGCAAATGTCATTGCCTAACACATCCCAGAATTTATGGTAGAAAAGAGCACAGAACCCATCTGGACCCGGAGCCTTCGTCAGGGCCATCTGGTTGAGGGCACTTTCCACCTCCTGCCGTGTATATGGGCGAGTGAGCCACAGACCATCCTTCATAGAGACTTTACCCTGTAACTCTTCAAAAGAGAGATCATCAAAGCATCGTGACATTGAGTGGAAAATATCATCAAAATAGGAAATGACAATATTTTGCACAGCCGTTTGGCCCGACTGGAAGACCCCATGATGATTGCATAGCGTACGAATAGTGTTTCTCTTTCGCTGCTGTTTAACTCAAGCATGAAAGAAACCCGTGTCTTGGTTGCCTTCTTAATAGCAGCATGATGGGCTCTTTGAGCCCAAAAAATTTCATTGAGTTGAGCTGTCTCTTGGAGTTCCTTTTCCATCTCTTGGATTTGCTGCATGTTTTGCCCTTGGGTATTAGCCTTACACAGCTCTTGAAAGCGTTTATGAAAAATTTTTAACCTTGCCAGCCAAGTTGCCAAAGTTATCTTTGCCCTAAGCACGAAAAGCCTCCCCACACGCCATAAACCAATCAGAAATGGACTCGTACACTCCTGCAATCTCACCCTAAGTATTGCGGACAACATCTCGGAAAGTGTGCTCTTTGGTCCACACCGCTTCAAACTTCACCACATGGTCCCTTTCTTCAGTTTGTGGCTTCGTGTCAAGCATGATTGGATAATGATCAGAGCCTTCCCAAATAATGTTAGTAACCCTACTAGTGGGCCAGAGGAGACTCCACTCGTCATTACACAAGAACCGGTCAAGTCCCTTAATATGTTCCTCGTACTCCCTACCATTACTCTACGTGAAACGGTACCCATTATACCCCATGCCATGAAGGTCCTTCCTATCCAACACCGCCATAAAATCAAAAGCCACCTAAAAATCAAAGCCATTGCCACCCTTCTTTTCAGAAGGGAATAACACCCCGTTAAAATCACCAAAAACGACCCAAGGTAACGTATTTTCATTGCCCAGGTGGTCCAAAAGGTCCCATGTGTATTTCTTCATATGACCCTCTGACCACCCATACATACCTGTGACACGGAACTTTCTCCTGTCAGACATCACCTTAGCATCCACATGGTGAGCCGTATAAGATTGAACAGAAACATCAACTCCCACTGGCCACAGTAAAGCAAGCCCTCCTGCTCGCTTTTTAGGTTGAATCACAAAACACCCATACTCAAGTGTTCTCCAAACATTTTGTAGGCCCTTTGACGCTCTAATAAAGCAAATTTATCGAGGAGGCATGATATGATCAATTATAAAGAAGACAATAATAGATTGAGATCAAAAATAAAAGTTTCTGGATATGTTCTAGAGGGTTATGATACTGGAAGCATCATATTCAACAACTATCTCGCAACGACACTACAAAATACCTAAAGCAAGGTTCCAGTGAGGATAGGCATCACACAATCTTATCGTATATACTATAATACTACTACAAGTCTAGGACTGGCAAAAATTTGGGTTCGGGTCGATTCGAGTGCGGACAAATTAGACGTTGTTCGGATTATGAATCGAACACTTTGGTCAGACATGAACCTAGACCTAAATGTCCAATGTTCGGATCTGATTGTTCGAATGCCCAAATTTATGATATGTTTTTTGGACATTCTGGCCGAAATTTCATGTGACCAAACCTGAATCCGAACCCAATTTTTCAATGTCCCAACCCGATTGTCTGACGTGTTTTTATGAAAATTTCTAGAGAATTTGGACCGAAATTACACATAAACGTAGTTGTCCGATATTCGTACCCAGTTGTTCGATTGTTCGGATTTGTCCGAACCTGAAATGGTTCAAAAATCCGAACAACCCAAACGTGATTCAGATTTAATTTCGGACATGACCGTTTGTCCGAATTTTAGATTCGAACATAAATTTTATGAGCGTACCCAGTTTTTTTCTGGATCGGACAAATTCAGTTAATCAGATTGGATAGATTTTTGTCAGCCCTAAGTCTACAACTATAAGCATTGTTTTGAATAAACTCTCAATCATCATTTCTATCTTAGTAGGCAAGGTCAAGCGATCTCGAGCCAATTCATAATGGATTCTCAAATTCGACAACTAAGAAAGACCTAGTTAGCCACAAAAGAGCTCAGATCACGAAAATATTGCACTCGTCACAAACGAAAGGGGAAAAATTAACGAAAAACTGCAAAACTATAGTTTAATGAAATGTTAAGTGCATAACAAAAAACCCTGATTCTTGACGCAGCATTGTGGTATTAGAAGAGGTTATGGATTTACCCACCCATCATTTGCAATCGGAGAATTTCACTAGTCATGCTATTCCTCATGCCCCTTCACTTCCATTGTTTTTCGCTCCATTCTCATACTGAGATGTTCGAAATTTTGAGTACATAATAAAACTTTAAAAAAATCAGAGAAGCATTTAGGCAGGGCAACCTTTTTGACCGACGTCAGTGAGCAAAAACATTATTTCACCGTTGCTGGGAATCAAACCCGGGTCACCCGCATGACAGACGGAATACTCACCACTATACTACAACAACTGAGTTGATTTATAATTGCTCCTATGCTATAATATAAGACAATCTAAGTCAAGATAATATACATAGGAAATATGTAAAATTGCGCAATTTCTTATATACTTATGTGAGCACATGCTCTTATTGTCCACGTGTATATATTTTTCATATGTGTTTTATCATATATTAATTTTTTAATATATATTTGCTAATGTGGCTCTTGAGAGTATATGCTCCCATGAGAAGGATATGCATATTGGTAAAATTAGTGCGAATGGTGTGATTTTGACACGTGGCAGTTGAAGTAGCGTTTAAAGTAAAATGAAAATTTTTGATTAGTTAATGTCCTAGATGACAACACATTTTAGAACTATAAGCATTAATAAGCACTAATGACCAAATTAATTATAGGGATTGAAAAAAATAGTAATTAAACTAAAAATGTAAACTAAATCATACTGTAAACACAAATTTCGAGCCTGCAATCAATTAGACAAGAAATTGAGCAACAAAGTGAATTTTTATATTTATATCAAAGAATGGGTACAATCTCTGTATAATTATTACAAGAACAAGTATAATAAATCCTCTGATTCAATCTCCCTGAATAGACTTGAATGAATTTGATCTTGAGAGAGGACCTAAGAGGCTTAATCTCTATCAAGATATGATTTAGTCTCCATGCATAGACGGCACGTATTTGGAGTTCTTCTTGTCTTCTACCAGAGAAAAGTCTTGAGTTCTTGAGAGTTCTTATAAAAAATGCCGACCCTTGAATGAGGGGGTTAACTCCCTTTTTATAGAGAAGTCGGAGTTAGGGTTTTCCTTCTCGTCTCTATTAAAAGGAATAATAATTTATTTTCTGCATCATTTATTCCATGTGGCAATTTTTAATTGGCCGCATACATTTCTAATAAGTATTTTATATTTAATGGAATGCCGTAATTAATTTAACATGTAGCGTGCTGTAGTTGGCTAAAAATAAAAGTATTTATTTCTTTCCACGTGGCAGGTCTTGATTGGCTAGCAAAAATTTGCATTCTACAAATGTCTCCTCGAGAGTTGGCCGCACCCATGATCTTGGAATATTTGGTGTGGATGGGTCTCGGAATTTGAATGCGGAGATCTACACAACCCTAACTATGTAGTACTCAGGTCGAAATTCTTGACTTGATAGGGTTTTCAATAAAAGTTGCGAACCAATTTATTGGTCATCCTTTTTTTTTTCTTTTTTTTTTCACTCAAATTGAATATATCAATAAATTTGATTGATATACTCAAAGAAAAAACTTCAGGATTCTTTCTTCGATTTGGAATAAGAAACTTGCCTGAACAAAATATTTTATTCAATGCAGAAGATTTACGCTTTCTGTTAGCGCGTACTACGCCCATAAGTTTTTTAGAATGTATCAAATTAGATCTTGATTTTTATACCATCGGCCTAATATATATAACATATAGTCTTGTGGAGACAAAATTGTACCACTATACTCACGAATTCCAATTTGCTCAGGAGGAAAAGTATAGGTAATGCTCCTCTTTTTCTTCTTCTTCTTCTTCTTCTTCTTCTTCTTCTCTCTCCTTGACTTCTCGAATTCCCTGTGCTGAGGCTTGTGCCTTGAAGATTTACTATTTTTTTTTTGGCTTGTTGCTGGGAAGCTTCACTTCGTAACTAATGCCTTGAGACAAAGCCCTTTAATATACTACTGTGAGTGTGGGATTCCTTTTCACGGCCATCAATTTCCTTTCAATGCCTTTACTTCACTTTAGTGCTCTTTTTGTTCTGTATTAATGCTTCTTTTAATCGTTCTTTTTCCTTTCTCTTTACGTGCAGCAGTGAAGTGGGCGAACCAAACTGAAACCAAAGAATGCATTGTCAACAGTTTAGCAAAGCAACACTTGAGGGTAATTGTGCAGCCCTTAATTTCCCTCATGCACTGCTTTCTTCTGCTTTCTTCATCTGCTGTGTTTGCCCTTTTTTTTAGAAATTACCTCCTTTTGTGCCTTAGATAATACAGATATGAAACCAAAACTTGTATTTTTTAGCTTGTTTGTCTCAATCTACCTCCTTTTCCTTTTTTATTTGTATGAATGTCATTTTGCAAATCCATACAATATTGCTAGTCATTTGTTTCTTGTTGGAATCTCCAGTAATTTGTTGTAGTTAACCTTTGAATGCTTAGCCCTTTGGGTGCATCAATGGGTTGACCTTGAATCTTCTTAAGGCGAACTTCTCAAAGGTGAAAATTCTCTACAAGTCGACTTTGATTCAATATCGGTTAACCTTTGAATGTTTAACCTTTCTGGGTGCATCAATGGGTTAACCTTGAATCCTCCTAAGGTGAACTTTCCAAAGACAAAAATTCTTAAGAGGCGAATTCAATTTAGTATCGGTTAACCTTTGAATGTTTAACCCTTTTGGGTGCATTAACGGGTTAACCTTGAACCCTCCTAAGGTGAACTTCCCAAAGGCGAAAATTCTCAAGAGGCGAATTTGATTGGATACCGGTTAGCCTTTGAATGTTTAACCCTTTGGATGCATCAATGGGTTAACCTTGAATTTCCTCCTAAGGCGACCTTCCAAAGGCAAAAGTTCTCAATAGGCAAATTTGATTTAGTACCGGTTAACCTTTGAATGTCTAACCCTTTTGGGTACATCAATGGGTTAACCTTGAATTTCCTCCTAAGACGACCTTCCGAATGCTAAAGTTCTCAAGAGGCGAATTTGACTGATGAAGAGCCCTTGCTTGCATTTGTGCCCTTTTTTTTTGGTTCTTTAGTGCTTCCATGTCTAAGAATTTTTTTTTCTTTAGTCCTCATTCGATTATTAGATTGCTACGACTGCCCTTGTGATAACTCCAATTCAATTTTCTTTATTTCTGCTATCAATGCAGGATTTATTCAAGATGATCACTTTTATGGACAAAATCACTAGCGAGCGATGCTATCTACACATCCAACCCAGTGAAAATGACGTAAATGGGGAAGAGACAAAGTTGCCTCTCCGCAATCGTGTAACGTTCTTGTGCAAGTCTGATTGTGCTAGAGGTCCTCCGATCCTTCCTTGGTGGTCCACGGAGAATCTGAAGACAGACAAGACGTTTTTTTCTCTCTACTCACATTAACATGAAAGAGAACCTCCCCTCTTACCAACTGCTACGTCATGATATAGAGTCCGAGCGCAAATCATGGGCTAAGTTACCGCTGCATGGGGAATTTTCTTACAAACCGCTTTATTGGGAGTGGTTAGAGGATATCCTCGTTCGTTGCAAGGATAAACTCACAACCTTTCATCTACTTGATGCTTTGTATGCTTCGCTTTTCCTTTATGATCGGTGCTCGAACCTCATCCGAGCAGTGTGCGAGCATTGGTGTCCTGAAATGAACACATTGCATACTTCTAAAGGCGAGGTGTCATTATCTATCTTTAATATTTACAGCTTCCTCGGGCTACCACTTTCAGGGTGTCTTTATGATGAAGTTGTTCCTATCCAACGGGAACTCACAAATAAGCTTTCGCTGAGTTGTAGTTATCTATTTGCTGCTTACCACAAGCTTATGCAAGGTCGCAAGGGTAAGCCAACCATAAAGCAATTGATTGCCTTCTGGTTTTGAGGACGCAACAAGTACCATATTGCTAGGAAGCCTGATCAAGACAACCGGATCCCTCATCCAGGAATATTGTCTTTCATTATCGACGCAGGAGCCCGTGGTTGGGGTGATTGTTAGGTCATTTTTGACAAGCTGGGAGTGGCCATAGGCCAACGTACTGAGACTTTTCTAGCTGCATTTCTCTCCTGTTAGCTATGCATATTCATCTTGCCAGTTAGAGATGCTGGTTGCATACACCCCGACACTTTCAGCGTTGCCTCATTCATGGCCTCAAGTGTGGGGTACTGCCTCCCTACTGCTATTCTTGGGAGTATCTACAAGGGACTCAATGAGATTTCGCGTTCTTGTCATCCTGGTAGAGGTGGGGGATATTTTCCTGCCCATTTCCTTTATGCTTGGTTAGCCAAGAACTTCGATGTATGCGAGCTAGTTGGTGAGGCTTTCTCCAGTCCAGGCATGGTGAAGTTTGGCGACATTGGTCAAGCCAAGTCGTTTCAGCTTGAAGAGGCCAAGGAACTTATCGGTTCTAAGAGGGGCTTTCGCTGGCATTCATCCATCATCAACCGACTGAAGGAGACTCTTGTGGACGACGACAAGCTATCGAGAGATGACTTCGCTTACTTTGTCAGCATTCGTTCGAGTTTTGTCTCTTACTGTTATGAGGACAACTTTGTCATGGAGCACTACTGCCCCGACCGATTCAGTAGACAATTCGGCTTCTATCAGGATGTTCCTACATATCTAGACTTTGATAATCTTCCTGATCTAGAAATAATGCTTTGTTATCACCAGACACTTACGCGCTATGGAACAGGTTCTTAAGTCTTACTTCCTAGGCGATGCAATTTACTCGAGAGAAATACCACTCGTGCATTTCGTGAATGGTGGTCCAAGATGTTCATTTCCTCGACTTGCAGTCCACATGCCAGTGATTCTAAGAGAAAACGAAGTGATTTATTGGACACGAACACTTCAAAGGATGAAGGCAAACTTGGTTCTAAACCCAAGTTGAAGATTGTTTGTTCTGGAAAGCCCTTAGAGCCTTCTGTTCCGCTGATGGGGGATGGTTCTTCCCGTGTCACGATTCAAGGAGCAGATGTTGTCATCCTAGTGACGCCTATCCCTGGAATCCCTATTCAAAGCGTTGCGCCACTACTACAGGTAATGAATAAGATTAAAGGACCCCTTCAAATCTCCGACCTGTTGAGACATATAGGCATAATGTAAACCTGGGATTAATCTTGTTGCGGATGGTCAGGATGAGATACCTATCGGAGTTTTTAAGCCAACTACCGAAAGGGTAATTGAGCTTCCCCCAGAAGGTGCTGAGAATATCATGGATATCCTCAATTCTGAACCTAATCCTACTGAATACATGGTACTCCTTTTTCTTTTCTTAAAAACATGATTTCTTTGCAAATGTGTATATCACCTTCTTCGTCCCTGTATACATCTCCTCTTCTTTTTCTTGTTTTTATTCTTCTTCTTTTTTTTTTTTAACAGGGAGAAAGTGATAATGTGAACTTCAAGGAGGAATTGGCACATGTTCCTCTGTCATAGGGAAGTCAATGCTTCCCATTGATTGGATGAATACCATCATTTGGTAATGATTTATTTAACGGCGAGTCGAGATTAGTTGACTTACGAGGTGTTTGTTCCCTGGATGATGATAAGGTCGAGTCCATCCGTAGAGTCAATGCGCCTTCACTGGTACCTCACCCACAACGCCCTTTGAGGGCTCCCCAAGGGAGAATTTCTGTCTTCAATGCTGAAGCCGTTATAAAGGAGGTGGATAAGAATGCTGCATAATTATTTGGTAAAGCCATACTTGACAATGTGTGTCGCACCCCTTTTGATGGGCTTCCTTCTCTTAAAAGCGATTTTGACAGCCTTTATGCCACTATTCCTCAAAGAGGTGTCGACTCACTCCTTTAGAGAGCAAGGTTGAAGGGTTGATCAAACAAGCATGTGACTTCAAGGACCTGCAACAGAGCTACTCCGATCGAACATTTGCTGAAGAACATGATACTTGTCGCATGGAGGTGCAAGGTAAGCTTGACGAGGCCTCCCGTCGGCTGAACACAGAGGGCGGCCATTATGAAGTGACGACGGCCGTGCTAAAGCATGTTGAATTGCGGCATCAGAAGCTGCTAAAAGAACTTCAACTTTTGGAAGAACAGCGAAAAGATCTTAGCTCTCAAGTAGCGGCCAGTGAGCATTTGCTTCATGAAGCTAAGCGGGAAGTCATTAACTTGCAAGGTCAGATTGACATACTTAATGCCACTGAAGTGATGGATGTAGCCACAAAAGCTAGTTTAGAAAAGGCTGAAACCTACATAAATGAGTCTTTCGAGGATTTGAAGAATTTTCAATGGGATCCATAGCTGACTCCTCTTTTTTTTTTTTCCCTTTTTTTTTGAGATGTACTTGTGATGCACTTTGTACTTTTGTGATGTAAGCTTGATATCTAATAATACGAATTTCTCTTTTATCCCTTGCTGCACATGTGTCTTTGATTGATTTTCCTTGTGATTTGGATCCCACAATTGTCAACTTTATGACAATAAATGAATTTATACCCTGCAGAATCTTTAAATACAGAAGTGGTATAAAACCTGCAATTAGATGGACAAATTTCATGATGACTGTACTTAGGTGTATACTGAAGTTGCCTACGTACCTGAAGGGACCTAAAGGATCAAGTCATATGTAGTTCGAAGAACAAGACTCTTTTTTTTTTTTTTTTTGTTTAGCCATTCACAGTTTATACCCTTGCGGGCTAGGAGTATTACAGTGGAGTTTAACTTAAAAGCATGAACAGTTTAGGCTCCTGTTTAGGAGCTTACATGTACTAATACATTAAGGATATTATAATTTTAGGAAATTGCCATTTCAGCCCAACTCGCACTCTGTCAGTATCGAAAATCTTATAAGCTCCCTTGGTGTAGGCTTCTCGAATCACATAGGGGTCATCCCACTTGGACGTGAACTTGCTTCCAGTCTTGTGTAGGATGATGATTTGCCTTCTTACCGCAAGCACTTGATTTCTAACTTGAAATGAACGCGATCGTACCTTTTTGTTGAAGGCTCATGATAAGCGAGCTTGATAGCATTCCAACTTTTGTTGCGCTAGAAGTCTTTTTTCATCAAGGGCTTCGAGCTCTACCAGGCAAAACTTGTGATTTTTATCTTCCGTCAAGCCTTCCTGTATGGCAATACGGAGTGAAGGGATTTGGAGTTCTAAAAGCAATACTGCTTTGACCCCATATACCAGAGCGAAAGGAGTTGATTGGGTTGGCGTCTTATGCGTGGTTCTGTATGCCCAAAGAGCCTCCCCTAATCTTTCATGCCAATCGCGTTTTGACTTTGCCACCACTTTGTTTAGTAGGTTACAAAGTGTCTTATTGAAGGCTTCCGCCAGCCCATTTGCAGGTGCGTTGTACATTGAAGATTTGCGCTGGGCAAACTTAAACTTTTCGCAGAGCGCAGTCACCAGCTTATTGACAAATGGTTTGCCATCGTCAGTGATAATATATCAAGGCACGCTATATCGGTAGATGATATGAGTTCGAATAAAATCAACGACATTTTCTTTTTTGACCTCTCTCAGTGGGATTGCTTCTGCCTATTTGGAAAAGTAGTCAGTTGCTGACAGGATGTATGAGTGGCCAGCAGAAGATTTTGGAGTGATAGGGCCCACAACATCAAGCCCCCAAGCTTCAAATGGCCAAGATGCCACAGTTGGATGGAGTGGCTCTAGAGGTTGATGAATAAAATTTGTATGAAACTGGCAAGGCTCGCACCTTTTGCATAGTCAATGCAGTCTTGCACCATGGTAGGCCAGTAGTAACCCATCCTCTTGATTCGATCATGCAATTTGGGCCCTGCTTGGTGTGCTCCGCATATTCCTGAGTGTGCTTCCTCCATTGTTTGTCTTGCCTCTTCGTTACCCAAGCATCGCAACCAAATGCCGAGAAAGGAACGCCGATAAAGAGTCCTGTTGAAGTAAAGGAAGCTGGGAGCTCTTCGTTGGATTTCTGTCTTATGCTTTGGATCGCTAGGGAGCTTCCCGTGTTGCAAGTAGTCAATGAGTGGTTGACGCCAATCTTCTCCATCTACTTCTTGAGCACTAACTGCATTGACGTCTTCCTCAAACTCTTCATCAATGGGTGCAACGACCCATCGATTGCAGACGGGGACGTTCATATTTTTCTCTGCCCCAGTGCCAAAGTGGCTGCAAGATTTGCAAGTGCATCAGCCACCTTATTGGCACTCCTAGGAACATGCTCTAACTTGACGGTTTCAAGCTTGCTTAACAATCACGAGGCACACCTGTATACGAAATGAGATCATCCTTTTTGACTTCATACTCTTCGAGGAGTTGTTTGATGACCAATTGCGAGTCACCATAGATGTCAAGATCTTTGATTCCCATTCCAATAGCCATTTGAAGGCCCAAGATTAATGCCTGATACTTGGCCATGTTATTTGAACACAACTGGGTTAATATGAATGAGTAGGTGAGGACATGCTTCTCAGGGGAGATAAACACTACATCAGCACCAGCCCCATCGCTTCTCATAGCTCCATTAAAGTACATTTCCCAAGGTGGGAGAATATTGACAAAGAACACGTCCTCACCTGGTAAGTCATCGTTTAGCTCCCACTCATTAGGAATTGGGTGATCTGCTAAGAAATCCGCTAGCGCTTGCCCTTTGACTGCCTTCTATGGCATATAGACAAGATCATGCTACTTCAAGATCATAGCCCACTTCGCAAGTCGCCCACCGGGGATTGGCCTTGACAAGATGTATTTGATGGGATCAGCTTTAGAAACCACTTGCACTGTATATGCCTGTATGTAATGTCTTAGTTTTTGAATGGCAAATACAAGTGATAAGCATATCTTCTCCATGAGCGAATACTTTAGTTCGGCCCCAACCAACGTGCAGCTTAAGTAGTACAGGGCCACCTCCTTTTCTTCCTCATTCTTTTGAACACATAATGCCCCCAATGACTGTTCTTGAGCCGCTATGTAAAGTATAAGAGGCTTGCCGGGGATTGACACTCCCAACACTGGAGGATTTGACAAGTACTCCTTAATTTTCTTGAAAGCTTTGCGGCACGATTCGTCCCATTCAAAAGGCGCTCCTTTTTTCACGAGGTGGCTGAAGGGATGACAACGACCAACGAGATTTGATATGAACCTTCGAATATATGCCAAGCGACCTTGAAGACCACGCAGCTCTTTAAGATTCTTAGGCTCGGGCATATCTTGGATTGCTTTGATCTTCGATTGGTCAATCTTTATCCCCTAATGGCAAACTACAAATCCCAAGAATTTTCTCGAACTGACACCAAATGCACACTTGAGTGGGTTCATCTTTAACTGACATTTTCGTAGTCGTTCAAAGACCTGACGAAGATCTTGGATGTGGTCGAATTTCTTTTTTGATTTGACCTCTAAGTCATCAACGTAACACTCAATTGTCTTGTGGAGTATGTCATCAAAAATATTTTGTATTGCCTTTTGGTATGTTGCCCCCGCATTCTTTAGGCCGAAGGGCATCACTTTATAGCAGAAGATGCCTTTGGGGGTGCGAAAGGTCGTGGCCTCTTGGTCTGCCGGTCCCAATTGGATTTGATTATACCCTGTCGTACAATCTATGAATGATAAGGCCTCGTGTCCCATAGTTGAATCAATCATGAGCTCGGTGACAGGCAGCAGGAAGTCATCTTTCGGACAAGCGTCGTTGAGATCTCGAAAGTCCACACAGATGCGAAGTTGTCCATTCTTCTTTCTCACAGGAATGATGTTTGCGATCCAGGTTAGATACCTTACTTCTCGAATGAACCCTACTTCAATGAGTTTATTCACTTCTTTTTCAATTTCAGGTACCAACTCTAGACGAAAATGCCCCTGGGGCTGCTTTTTTGGAGACACACCCTTTATTTATGTACAGACGATGGATTGCAACTCTTGGGTCGAGTCCTAGCATTTCCTTATAACTCCATGCGAACACATCCTTATATTCCGAGAGGAGATCGAAGTACTGCTTTTCTTCCTCAGGTGTGAGCGACGTACTTATATAAATTGGGCAAGGCTCCTCGGTAGTACCAAGATTCAATTCCTTTAAATCATCTACCTTAGCTTGCCCCCCATCCTTGAGGGTTTTAGGAGTCTCTGTAATTTCTATCTCTGTCTCTAAGTCTTCATATTCTTGGACTGTGATATGATTAGAAGTCACTTTCTCTTGGTCATCCCCTTTGTTGATGTCGGAATTACTCAGCTGACTAGTAAAGACCACAGTGCATCACCTTACCCTTAATGAGCCATCTGTCTTTCCATCAAGGGTTGAAAATCGCTTCATGCGAGATGGGGTAGAGCTTTATACTTCGTTTCCATCACCGAGTTGATTGAACACTGAGCCCTTTTGTTTTTGGGGTAGTGGATCTGATGATTCTCCTGCTTGCGTGATTCTATTGAACACCGAAGGCCTTGCTTTGCACGATTCCTTACCCTCCAGAACATAGAAGACTCAGAGTTTTGATCTCCCCCAATTCTGATGAAGACGGATGGGCGTTTCCTTGAGGTGGATGATTGTAACCTATCAAATGCAGAAGGCTTATAGGAGGCTGAACATTTTCATCCTCACTCTCATCCATTTCTTCTGCAGAGATGTGTTAAACCACATTTCATTTTGCCTTGCGCTGCCCTGATATCTTGATTGGCTACACTGGTACTTGTTTGTTATCGGTTCCTCGCCCGTATTTAGCCTTGGATGGAATTTACCGCCCACTTAGGGCTGCATTCCCAAACAACCCGACTCTGTGAGAGCGCCTCGTGGTGCGATAAGGTCCGGGCACTACGGGGCTCTCGTCCTCTCTGGCGCCCTCGCCCTCTCTGGTGCCCCTTTCCAAGGGAATTGGGCCCAGTCCGCAGCAAAGGATGCTTCTCCATACTGCAATTCAGACGTCGAGGACGCCTGATTTTAAAGGTGGGCTCTTCCCGGTTCGCTCGCCGTTACTAGGAGAATCCTTGTAAGTTTCTTTTCCTTCGCTTATTAATATGCTTAAACTCAGCGAGTAGCCCTGCATGACCTGGGGTTGCAACAGTTTTGTGCTTTCAACACATGTTGGGGTCCGACGAGCCCTTCCCGGTGGCGTACGTGCACGGCGTGATGCAAATGGCGGCCATTTAAGGCCTCGTCCATCACACATCACTGCCGCAGCTCGTTGCGCGGGCTCTCGTTTTAGGCCAGCTGTACCGCAGCTGGGGCGCGGGAGGCCATCATCCTTCCCCTCGGTGGTCGTGGGGGGAGGCGCGATCCGTGATGCCCAGGCAAATGTGCCCTCAGCCGGAAGGCTTCAGGCGTAACTTGCGTTCAAAGACTCGATGGTTCACGGGATTCTGCAATTTACACCAAGTATCGTATTTCGCTACGTTCTTCATCGATGCGAGAGCCGAGATATCCGTTGCCGAGAGTCGTTACGTTTTAAGTAGGGACAGGTACCGCCCGGCAGACCAGGCGCGGGCGGGCACGCCATGAGTTCGTGTTCTTTGGCGTGGTTCGCGCTGGGCTTTCATTGTTGCGCCGGGGGTTGCTCCTCGCTCGGGGATGGAGCCAAGGCAGCCCTCCCCACAAGTTAACAAAAACATGTTCGCGGGACTTTCTGCTGGGCAGGTTTCGACAATGATCTTTCCGCAGGTTCACCTACAGAAACCTTGTTACGATTTCTCCTTCCTCTAAATGATAAGGTTCAGTGGACTTCTCGCGATGTCACCGGCGACGAACCACCCACGTCGCCGCGATCCGAACACTTCACCGGACCATTCAATCGGTAGGAGCGGCAAGCAGTGTGTACAAAGGGTTGGGACGTAGTCAACGCGAGCGGATAACTCGTACTTACTAGGAATTCCTCGTTGAAGACCAACAATTGCAATGATTTGTCCCCATCATGATGAAATTGCAAAGATTACCCAGGCCTGTCGGCCAAGGCTATAGACTCATTGAATACATTAGTGTAACGTGCATGCGGCCCAGAACATCTAAGTGCATCACAGACCTGTTATTGCCTCAAACTTCTGTGTCCTGGAAGGCCATAGTCCCTCTAAGAAGCTAGCTGTGAAGGATTACCTCCACACAGCTAGTTAGCAGGCTGAGGTCTCGGCCGTTAGTGGAATTGACCAGACAAATTGCTCCACCAACTAAGAATGGCAATGCACCACCACCCATAGAATCAAGAAAGCGCTCTCATTCTATCAATCCTTACTATGTCTGGACCTGGTAAGTTTCCCCGTGTTGAGTCAAATTAAGTTGCGGCTCCACTCCTGGTGTGCCCTTCCATCAATACCTTTAAGTTTCAGCCTTGCGACCATACTCCCCCCAGAACCCAAAAACTTTGATTTCTCATAAGGTGCTGGCGGCTTCCTAAAAGCAACATCCGACGATCCCTAGTCGGCATCATTTATGGTTGAGACTAGGAAGGTGTCTAACTGTCTTCGAGCCCCCAACTTTCGTTCTTGATTAATGAAAACGTCCTTGGTAAATGCTTTCACAGTTGTTCATCTTTCATAAATCTAAGAATTTCACCTCTGACTATGAAATGCGAATGCCCCCGACTGTCCCTGTTAATCATTACTCCATTCCCGAAGGGCAACACATAGGACCGAGATCCCATGATGTTATCCCATACTAACGTATCCAGAGCATAGGCATGCTTTGAGCACTCTAATTTCTTCAAAGTAATAGCACCGGTGGCACGACCCGGCCAGTTAAGGCCAAGAGTGCATTGCCGGCAGAAGGAGCAGGACGACCGGTGCACACTACAAGGCGGATCGGTCGGCCTACCCTAAGGTCCCAGTACGAGCTTTTTAACTGCAATAACTTAAATATACGCTATTGGAGATGGAATTATCGCAGTTACTGGCACCAAACTAATGGATCCTCATTAAGGGATTTAGATTGCACTCATTCCAATTACCAGACTCGAAGAGCCCGGTATTGTTATTTATCGTCAGTACCTCCCCGTGTCAGGATTGGGTAATTTGCATGCCTGCTACCTTCCTTGGATGTGGTAGTCGTTTCTCAGGCTCCCTCTCCGTCATCGAACCCCAATTCTCTGTCACTCGGCACCACCATGGTAGGCCACTATCCTACCATCGAAAGTTGATAGGGCAGAAATTTGGATGATGCATCGTCGGCGCAAAGGTCATATAATCCGTCGAGTTATCATGAATCATCAGAGCACCAGGCAAATCCCGTGTCGACCTTTTATCTAATAAATGCATCCCTTCCATAAGTTGGGGTTGTTACACGTATTAGCTCTAGAATTACTACGGTTATCCGAGTAGCAGGTACCATTAAACAAACTATAACTGATTTAATGAGCCATTCGCAGTTTCACAGCCTGAATTAATTCATACTTACACATGCATGGCTTAATCTTTGAGACAGGCATATGACTACTGGTAGGATCAACCCGGTAGCACCCTCGATAACTTGATTGCGCATCTTGCATCCATGATGTGGAAGCATGCCCGCACAGTGTTCTGCATCCCGAAGCACAGCTAGAGGCCATAGCCCAACCCGCGTGCGCACAACGACACGACGCAGGTGGATGACAGGCCCAGCCAGAAGGGTCCACTTGACACCCCAAGGGGGCATCAAGCGAAAGATCATCTCGTTGGGGTCCAAGCTACCTTCACGAGGCATGCAACACATGAAACCGCCATTTGCCTGCCCCTGGATCATCCCCTGAAGAGGATCATGTGTGGACGATTCACCGCTCAAGAAGGGAGCCCGCCAACACAAACGAAAATAGCAAGGCGAAGCCCAACAAGCACTGCTAGACGCGAAGGGTAACCCTAGCCAAGCCAACCGACGTATTCGCACCGAGGGACTTGAGGAATGAAGGGGCAGCAAATGGGGTGATGGGTTGTCAAGGTGCTTTGATTGTTTTCAAGTGGACTGGGCTGAGAAAGTAAGTTGGTGTGAACAGGGTTTTCAGAACGGGAAGTAAGTTGGTGTGAACAAGGGGTTTTTGGTTGGATCTCGAACGAAATCGGGTTGGATTATGAAGAGGATAGGTGACCCCCACCCGTCGGCACGACGGTATCCCCACCGGCAAAATCCCATTGCAAAGGGCATGCCCTGCCCCACGCAAGCCTCATGTCGCGCCCTTGGAAGTGCTCCTCGGGAAGGGCCACTCCGTGATGTACTTCGGCCTGATGGGCTTATGAGCTCCGGCGTCTAGGCTTTCACTCTGCTGATCATCAGCGTCCGCTATCGAAGTGAACAACCCCACCATCGTCATATGGATCCGTTCCTCAAGACAAGCCTTTGATCCCCTTCGTGTACTCGACCTCACGGATGCGAAGGGCTTACAAGCTCAAGCATCTAGGCCCTCACTCATTGATCATCAGCTTTCCACTGTCGGGGCTTCCAGCCCATCCCGCCTTGCCTCACCTGTCACCGCGCTTGCAACAGTCAACTCGCACATGGAAGGCAACACTCCTCCACGTAAATCCCACAGCCAGTGTGTCCGCCGTCCACCTTGAGACGAGGGGAGGTGGTTCGTCAAGCAACAAAAAGCAATGTCAAAGAGCCAGGGACCATGTCAAGAAACAAGGAATGAAGGGCGTAACGGCATCCCCACCGGCAAAATCCCGATACAAAGGGCATTCCCCCCCCCCGCGCAGGCGTTATGTCGCGTCTTTGGAAGTGCTCCTCGGGAAGGGCCTCCCACCCCGTTCGTGTACTTCGGCCTCACGGCCGCGAGGGACTTACAAGCTCAAGCGTCTAGGCCTTCACCTGCGACAGTCAACCCGCACATGGAAGGCAACACGCCTCCGCTTAAATTCCACATCTAATGCATCCGTTGTCTGCCCCTGGGACGAGGCTTGTTGAGCAGCAGAAATGATGTCAAGAAGCAATGGGGCCAGATCAAGAAAGAAGGGATGATGGGCTGCGGGAATTCACTGACAATCACCCCTACCCATGTGGGGGTGATCACGGTTCTCGGGTGAGGGGGGCAAGGCCCCCACCCATAATAGCATCCTAGAAGCCTAGGAATGCCACCGAAGACGGGCGTCAGGAGTACCATCGGTACCTCAGAAGGTAGGAACTAGCATAACAACGATTCCCGTAATGCCTCGATCGATATCCAACATTTTTCATACTAGTCACGCTTCCCGAGGCAAAACCCAACCCCGGGGTGGTCTATCATCTGCCCGCCAAGGTTCGGCGCATGGAATCCATGGCAACAAGGCCTTTGACATCATGCCACGCCATGCCATGCATGGGCGATGGCTGTCACTAGCCCTGCTGCTGCCCCAGCTACTTGGCAAGCACCTCCCCTATAAAGAGCTCTTATAACTCTACTAGCTTTGCCTCCAGTAGACATCAATTGTGCCTAACTTTCATAGTGGGGTTTTTTTTAAGATGTAGAATGTTTCAGCAGCAACCAATGGTACCATTAGAAAGATGACGGTGCGAAATTACTAATTAGTTGTTTTTTCAGATTTTTCAGACACCCGAGCTATTTTTTATGATTTTTTCTAAAGTGGTAAGCTGAAAAAATTCCTAAAAATCAGAGAAAAATAAGAAAAATGTAGGACAAAGCTTGTAAATTCCCTAAAAATTGGGGGGAAGGGTGGACAAGATTTGGGGAAAAACGCACGACAAAAATACAGGGATTTTTTCTCGAGACGGGTTTCGGGCATTCGCAGCACTGCGGCCAGCGTTCACGGCTTGCAGCCAGCGTTTAGAGGATGCCGCCAGCATTTAGGACAAGCGACCAATGTTCACAGCTTGTGGCAAGCATTCAGGACAAGCGGCCAGCATTCACAGCTTGCGGCCAGCGTTCACAGGACTGCTGCCAGTGTTCACAGCCTGCGTCAAGCATCGAGCGCCCCCCGGCAACCCACAACACCCAGCAGCAGCATCCACGGACGCTGCTCAGCATGCATGGATGCTACCGTGGGCATCCGACAGCATGTGTGGATGCTGTCGGGGCATGACTTGGGGCCGGTCCATGCCCAAATGTGCATGAATCCATGCATAACTTCACCATCCAACCATCATTTAGTAAAAATATAGATTACCGATGTTTTATGTTAACCACATCAAAAAAGCAAACATGCTCAAACCCAAAACCAATAGAGAGGCCAATTGTTGATTCATTGAAGTTGAAAACATCAGATTTCACAAACATACAAGAACACCCACTCTGGACCCCACCTTCACAGCAGTTAAGGAGCTCCGCCTATAAGAAACAAAGAACATGGTTTCGAGAGACATTCGCCCCCCCAAAAGGAATTCATAAAACCCATTATTTAGCTTGTTAAAACATTTTTTGTCAAATAATGAGGGGAGGAAGGAGATTACAATGATAAGTGTGTGAGTGTGTGCGTGCACGCGTATATATATATATATATATATATATGCGATATAAGATATGTATATATATAGATTAGCTATAATATATATAGAGATATATAGAGTGAGATTATACATACATAATATAGTGATAGATATATATATATATTATAATAGGTAATATACACACACACACATACACACACCATATATAATTTACACACACCCACACATATTGAGCATATAATAAACACGCACACACACAACACAAAAAAAACGCTATATAGATACCACACACACACACACGCACCACACACAAAGATACACACAAAACATGACTAGACATACAGTCCATACATATATATAAATATATATATAGAAGGACACAAATATATATATATATATACTATATTATATATATATATATGACTAGATATAATATTAATATATATATATATATGTATCATTATATATATATATTAATATATTATATATATATACTATACCATATATATATAGATATATATATATATTATAGATTAGACACACAACACAAGGAATACATATATATACATAATATATAATATATATTATATATAGTATATAAATAGATATTATATATATATAATATATATGTATTTATAAGATATAGATATAGATATAGATCTTAAACCCACACACACACACCACACACACACACACAAAACACATATATATAGATATATAGATATACCCACAACACCACACACACAGACCACACACACACACACACACACACACATACATAGATATTGGTCTATACATTACACACATAACATATACATTCAGATATGTATACACATATGACATACGTCACACTTTATATATATATATATAATATATATATATGGGTGTGTGTGTGGTTGTGTGTGTGTGTGGTGGTGTTACAGAATAATCATGTGTATATATGTGTGTGCTGTGAGTGTGTGTGTGTGCCTCCAATATATATATATATCTATATATATAATATATATATATATATATACTATATATATATATATATATATATATATATATATATATAATATGGAGGCGACACACACACACACACACACGCACACACATATATACACATATTTATATCTGTACACACACACACATATATATATATGGAGGCGACACACACACACACACACACACACACACACACATACATACACATATTTATATCTGTACACACACACACATATATATATATGTGTGTGTGTGTGTGTGTGTCGCCTCCATATATATATGTGTGCGTGTGTGTGTACAGATATAAATATGTGTATATGTGTGTGTGTGTGCATGTGTGTGTGTGTGT